>JAHRHZ010000251.1:2432602-2539119 GCA_024137785.1 Ginglymostoma cirratum
CCTGGACTGACCTATCTCCTCCCTACCCCCCTACCTACACTCACCTTTACTGGCTCCATCCCCGCCTCTTCGACTTGTCTGCCTCCTCTCCACCTATCCTCTCCTCTATCCATCCTCTATCCGCCTCCCCCTCTCTCCCTATTTATTTCAGAACCCTCTTCCCCTCCCCCATTTCTGATGAAGGGTTTAGGCCCGAAACATCAAGTTTTCCTGCTCCTATGATGCTGCTTGACCTGCTGTGGTCATCCAGCCCCATGCTTGTTATCTCGGATTCTCCAGCATCTGCAGTACCTTTTATCTCTAAAATGCAGCCATGCACTATATAAGGACGTAGCGGTGGTAAGACACTACCATTGCACTATAAAACCTCCTACTCAAACCGAGTAGGAAATATTGCTATACACCCTTAGAGTAGGTGGAACTTAGACCTGGTCTCCTGGATCTGATGTAGGGACACTATCACTTTGCCACAAGAGTCATTACAGCACACACTTAAAAAGATAACAACAAAAAAAATTGTCACTTGCAATAAAAACCATCACTGGGGAGGATGTTGAACTGCTCAGAAAGTCAGACAACAGATTATGAATGAGCAGACAAGATTGATGGCTCCATCACATTAATTATGATTGAGATGAGATGAATAGGGCAAGCACTTGGTCTTGATTTGGTGGATAAGATACTTTGGGAAATGTGTTGCCTCAGGCAAATGCAAATATCATAGCTATATTGCAACAAAAGGTGGTTACCTCGTACTGTACTTATCTGGCACACTAACCCTACCCCCTTTCAGTATCACCACTCTCCCAGTTTCCAAGTCTCATGCTTAAGCTTATGTGTTTATGGTTAAATAAGTGTTATCAAAGTGGGTATCAGTGTACCGAACTTTAATTTCTGGAAAACAGCAAGATAATACATCGTGAAATGGGGGTGTGGTTTGCTTGCTGAATAATGTTTCATTCATTTTGATTTTTGTTGTATTTATTGCTTAGAAGTCTTAGAGTTTGAAATCTTGTTGTGCGATTCATTTAGGTCAGCCGTGAGGAATCTGAATATCTTCCTAAAGGTTATCTGTTTCTATGGAGATCTTAACAGTTTTCATATTTGTCTTATAAGTGTGTCACAATACAATCCCTGGACTATTCTTATTTTCAATATTCAAATAATTCTTGACTAATGAGACTTTGTCACGTTGAGACATTTTCTCCAGTCACAAGTTTGCGAATGAGGGAGTTAGGGGAATAATGAAACGTTGTATTTTTCTGATTTATTTTGAGTATTTCCACAGCAATCTTCCTCAGTGTAACAGTGCTGCTGTTGTAATCCAGCACAGCTTTAGTCACTGAGGATTTAACACAAATGAAGCAACAATGTGGTGTAGTAGCGCACACAGACATGCATATTTAATTATTTAAACCCCATAAGAATCCTAGGATACACTACCAAAATAGATGAGTAAAAGTCTTCAAAGATTCTGCTTGGGATTTGCAGTAAGACAACACTTGGGACATTGTTTCCGTGTACTATGCCATAAGGAATATAAAGAGGACGCTCAAAAAGAAACAACACTGATCCCATATGTAAACTGTGTCAGCCATGAGTAAATACCAGAAGAGCTCAAAAGCAGCAATTTGGAAAGAAGCCAATTGTCAAGATTAAAGCATCCATTTACTAACAGTGCATATGTCATTAACTAGTAAGCTAAACCCAAAGGATGAAAATGTAAATGTATAATTTTAGCCATTTTTACATGATGCCATCTAAACCTTTGTTGCTTTAGATCACAGCCCTTGAATTTTGACTGATTGGTTTCCAATCAGGATCTGATTACACCTTATTTGAATATTGCTAATTTACTTAGCAAGACTGTTATTTTTGCCTTCTTGTCTCAATTTTACAGTTTAGAAATCTTCATCTGATACATTGAATGAGTTGAATTTCTTCCTTATCCCTTGCTAAGAATTTTTTTTCAATCTTCAATGTTTCAACTTAAACATGATTGAAGCAGGCAGTGATATCAGCCAAGCCTGATTAAAATCAAGCAGATATACCTGCCTCTGTGGCCAGAGGTGTCTCTGATGAACCATGTTCAAACTCAAAAGACTCTTCTCCACACATTAATTGTATTGCTAGAATTCATTTGTTATGCTTAATTGTTATACGTGCAAGATTTTAGTCAACTTTTATGATAATTCTATAAATATAAAGTAATTACCACTTCTTTGTCAGAACAATTTCAAATGTAAAGAAAATTAGAATTTCACCAAATTCCAAACATTATATAAACAGTAACTGCAGGCTGTCAGTATCTCCATGTTCCCATCCATTCTGAACCAGCCCAGAACTATTTTTTTGAGATCGATAGTCAAAGAAAGTTACCACAGTAGGAGCAAGAAAATATATTGAAATTCAACACTCCAAGGATGATACAGAAGAATAAATATTGGCCTTCCAATGTCAGGGTATGCTTGTAAAAGCTGATTTCTGTCTTGTTGAGAAAATTATAAAAATCATGCCTAATAAAAACAGCTATCCAACAATCTGTTCATGTTAAGTAGTAGAAACTCTGAACTACAATGTCTAGAAACAAGAAATACAAAGAACAAGTACAGCACAGGAACAGGCCCTTCAGTCCACCAAGTCTGTGTCAACATGATGCCTTTCTAACCTAAAAACCTTTTGGCTCTGCACAGTCATATATCTGTCAAGATGTCTCTTAAATAGTGCTATTGTATCTGCCTCCACAACTTCTTCTGGCAGCATATTCCAGACACTTACCACCCTCAGTAAAAAAGTATTACCTCTAACATCTCCTTTAAACTTACCAGATTTTATACTAAACCTATGTCCCTTAATGATTGACATTTCTATTCTGGGAAAAAGGCTCTGACTATTCATTCTATCCATGCCTCTCATAATTTTGCAAACTTTGATGAGCTCTCCTTTCATCCTTTGTCATTCAATTAAAAACAAACCAAGTTTATCCAACCTTTCCTCATAGCTAGTAATTCCAAACTACTAAATATCCTGGTAAACAATCTCTGTACTCTCTCCAAAGCCTCCACATCCTTCTGGTAATATGGCGAATAGAATTGCACACAATATTCCTAACATGGCCTAACTAAATTGTGGAGTGACCACAAAAGGTACCACTCTGGTTCTACAATAGAAAAAAATGGAAGGTAGTTTGGACTTGGAACACTATCCTGAGGAACTCCAATAGTGATATCCTGGATAGACAGCTATGTGTGGTTAGTTGACTTTAATCAGTGGTAGTTTTCCTATATTAATGTTAATTTCAATTTTGCTCAGATTCCTCACAGCACGCACTTTCAAATGCTGCCTTGATTTCAAGGGCAGTCACTGTAAGAATCACAAAATTGTTACACTGTTGAAGGAAGTCATTCAGCACATTGTTCAACACAATCTCTGAGCAATTAACTTGGGGCTATTTTCCTGCCTTTCCTCTTTTCAAATAACACTCTCAAATCACCTCTTCAATTCAGTTCTTTTGTCTACGTTTGTGCCAAGGCTGTAATAGGGTCAAGAACAAATGGCCTTGATAAAACCAAATTGAGCATCAGTGAGCAGGTTAGCAGGTGAGGAAGCCTTGCTTGATAGCATTGTCAATGACACCTTTTATCATTGCTGATGACTGGCAATTAACTCACAGTGAGGTAAGAGTTGACTTTGGCTTTTTCTGCTGCTTCTGGATGATACATAACTGAAAGTTTTCATTATTTGTGTATAGATGCCAATGTGTGGCTGTACTGGAACAACTTGGTTAGGGGACTGGCTGGTTCTGGAACATGACTCTTCAGTTCTATTGATGGAAAGTTTTCAGGATGTGTAGTCTTTGCAAGGACCTTACACCATGCCAGACCACAAGACTACATACTACCTACTCACCCTAACCTAACCTTAATGCTCAATTACCAAGCACCTTGCATCATGATGGCCCATGAATTGGCACCTTACTCACATAGTACCTGGGTTATCTTGCACCCTAACCTGACAGTTACATACTCATCTATACTTAGCTGTTAAAGTGGATATGCTGGACATTAAAAACACACAATATGACAATTACTGCAGTGAAGGCAGGGGTTTGGTTTGCCTTCCCCTGGCCATTCTGCTCTACAATGGACACAATTAGATTAAAAGTAAGCTCCATATTTCTGAAGAATCTGATCAGAATCTCCTGCTGGAAACCTGGAACTCTTTATCTATGTATAGAACTAGTGATAAAGTGGTAAACTAATGATGATTGTTACTCCTTGGCAAATTCAGCCCATTGTTGAAAAGAAGGAGCCAAATCTCTTTGGCGCGGAATTAGGAAACACTTCAGCACAGAAAGCAGCATAGATGTTTGGATTCCTCTTCCACCAACAACAATTGATATTGTAAATTTAAAATTTGAGATTAATTGAGATTTATTAGCTAAAAGTTATTAAAGTATATGAGAGGAAGGTACTCAGATGGAGTTAGACAGCACATATTGAATGGCCAAACAGGCTTGAAGACCTAAACATTCCTTTGCCCCTAAGAACCAGACATTCAGCAGGAAAATGAGAAGCCAGTATACACCTAACAGCATAATGAGTTTTAGAGGATAAGCGTCACAATTCATGACCTGTCCACACTGTTATCAAGGAAGTACACTGTGTCAGTTTGGTGTGGTACCTCATTTATCAGGTAGTAGCAATGATCTGAGTTGAACTCATGTTATTACTATTTGAGTATTCGTTAGGGTACTGAGAAATGTTGACAGAGAGCACATAATGCAGGTAGCCTTCTCCTTTTAAAATCAGCCTGTCTTTCTTAAAGTGAAGCTGCTGCTGAATATTAGGATGACAATTCTAAACAAGGGAATTGGAACACCAGAACAGAGAGGGGGGGCACCATAATTCATACATACGGTTCAGTAGATCTTAGGTAAGGAGATGGGCAGAAGAAGAAATGCCATGATCTCTAGGAGGAAACTCAATGGTGGTCCGAGAGTATTTTTTAAAAGTGTATCTATGAGATATGGATGTCGCTGGTCAGACCAGCAAATACTGCCCATGTCTAATCACCTATTGGGCAATCAAATGCCAGCCACACTGCTGTGGAGTTACATGCAGGCCAGAGCAGGCAATAGACAGCAGATCTCTTTCCCAATAGGGTATCAAGAAACCAGATTTTTTTTAAAACACCAGTCAACTATGATTACATGGTCACCGTTAGGTCAGATATTGTTTTAATTTAAAATTTTTTCAATTAAATTCATATTTGGGATTTGAATCAATGTCCCCAGGTCATTAGCCTAAAGTTCTGGACGGCTAATGACGGCCAGTGACGTTACCTCTACACCCCAGCCTCCCTTCCCTTGAGGACCTGGAAGCCATACCTCGAATCACCTACCGATCTTAGTGGGCAAGGTCATTGAATATGTTTTCACTTGGTACCTCCAGCTCAAGCACCATCAACCTCACATGCTGCACAATGTACCATACTCCCACTACTTAGACATCACCAGTGTCCCAAAAATTTCTAAAATCCAGATCCTCCACCTCCCCTCTCACGCTTTACAGTGATGCTGAGCCTTATACCCAATTATTCTTTCTTCAACATAGCTCCATTTCTTCAGTTGATTTATTTGCTCAAGCATATCACCCAAATATATTTCAAAACCATTACTAACATTTTTGTCTCTTTCTTGCAGAATATGACAATACATAATAGAAGGAACCAGAACAGAACAGCTGGGAACCATGGAAACCTGCATTGACTGAGCCCTGCAGAGGATATGGTTTTACACAAAATGGGAATAGCTTTGACAGAAATCTTGTAATCCAATATTACTGAGAACTTTGAAGTTGATGTAATGATATATTCCTTCCTCATACAGCTTTCCATTCCCAGTTCATCATTATCTCTCTATCTTGCATGATGGACAAGTTGCCAATGAAATGATCATGGACCTCTTCTTCTCTATCATGCTTTCCTCACCTCAACTTTCTGATTTTTCTGCTCTTAGACCTCCACAAACCACTAACTGCTGATTCAAAATGCACCCAGGAGGAGGAGAGGGAACTACAGCAAAGGACTGATGAAGAAACCTCGTGGACTAAGCTGATACTCTCAGCCAAGCCAAGTTGTAGAGGTCTTTATCCACTGTCTATATTTCACGTCCCTGTCAAGAGGTTGACTCAGAAATATTGCAATTACAGCCCCATCACCTGTTGCAGACTTTGTGTTCAGAGATTTCAAAATCTACTATCCTCCCTCTGAGAATGCAGAAAACCTCCTTCCTAAATCCTGCAATACCTCCAAAAACACAGCATGGTACGCACAGAGATATTGTGGTAGTTGACATTGGTGCTTGCCCCTTTAAATAACAAGGCCTATCTCGGACCTGAACGCACATTTTTTTAAGTGAGTGACAAATGAACATGTTGAATCAGCCTGCATGGTCCAAGTTTATAAATAGAGCTTCAAATCAGTCAGTAGAATCATAGGAGGTCAATGTTTGCCTTTGGATACAATTAATACCTCCTTGTGTCAGTTTGAAGGTAGGTACTGTAGAAGATGTAGCAATTCTCCAAGTTTGACTAACGTACTTGCTAACAAATGGCAGCCATAGCAAACAAGAAATCAGACACCTGGGAAATGCACATGTGTGCAGCATATTGACAAATCCTTGAGGTATCACTAGCAGGTCCCAGAAGCAAAAACAATCCTGGTGATCTTGATAGCCTTTGGCAATGTGTGCTCATCATATCCTCTTGGGAGGAGATCTTGCTCCAGGAGGCTACAAATACCAGAAATGACCTATTGTGACAGCCTCAGTCTCCTAAGGCACTATTACATTACTATGTTGAGGAAGCTGAGGGAATTACTTACAAAATTTGGAAATTACCAAAGAAGCAGTGAAATCAAGAACTATAAGGACAAGTCTATTACATTGATAGGACAGCTGCTATATGCTTTCACCCTTTAAAGTTCTCCAGCCTGTCAGTTTTCTTGTTCAATTAGATCCAAATGACGTCAATGGCATTACCATTGCTGAATCCCCGTCACCAAAAGCCTGGGGTTACCAAACAGAATTCAAACAGCCATGCAAGTAGTTTGTACAAGCTATACAAACCATACTGTAGCTACAAGACCAGGTCAGAGGCTAAGAATTTGACTCTGAGTAAGTCACTTCCTGAGTCCCCAATCCGTAAGGCAAAAGTCAGGAATGCGATGGAATATTCCTTGCCTGCTTGGATGAGTGCAGCTCTAATAATACTCAAGATGTTTGACACTCACTAAGTGTAAAAAATTATTAGGGAGCTTAAATAGGGTAGAGAAATCAATAACCGGAAGGGCATAGATATATGGTAAAGAGCAGGCAGTTAAGAGAAAATTGAAGGAATAACTTTTTTTGTGCATGGTGGGTATTGGGAACTTACTACCGGAAAAGGTGGTAGAGGCAGAAACCATTGCAATATTTAAGAAGTATTTAGATTATCACTTGAAGGAGCATAACATATAAGGTTATGGGCCTTGTGTTACAATTTGGAACTAGAATAGATACATGCCTGAGGACCACTGTGTACACAATAGGCCTTTTTCTGGGCTATAACTCTCTCTGACTCTGTAAAAGCAGTCCTAACATTAAACCCATCCACCACCCTCAACAGTGACTACTTTTATCACCAGTGCACAGGTAACAATGTGTGTCATCTGCAAGGTGCACTGCAGTATCTCACCAAGCCTCTTTCAACAGCACTTTTCAAACTGGTGGGCTGTACCACCAAGAAGGACAAGGGGAGCAGATGCAAGGGAACACTACCACCTGCAGGTTCCCCTCCAAACCACACACCATCCTGACTTGGAAATGGAAAACTATTCCTTCATTGTCATTTAGTGCAAATCCTGGAACTCCCTTCTTAACAGCACTGTGGATATCGCTATACTGTAAGGGCCACAACCATTCTAGAAGCCTGCTCACCATCATCTTTTTCAAGGGCAATTAGAGATGGAAAATAAATATTAGCATGGCTAACAGCATCTGCCATGATGTACAAACAAGAAAAATAGAAAAAAAGATATACAGGTGATTCTTACTTTTGAGACCATAAGACATAGGAGCAGAAATTAGGCCATTGCCCATCGGGTCTGCTCCACCATTCAATCATGGCTGATAAGTTTCTCAACCCCATTCTCCCACTTTCTCCCCGTAACCCTTGATCCCCTTGACAATCAAGAACCTATCTATCTCCATCTTAAGTATACTGAATGACCTGACCTCCACAGCCTTCTACATCACTGAATTCCATAGATTCACCACTCTTTGGCTGAAGAAGTTTCTCTTATCTCTGGTCAAAAAGGTCTTCCCTTTACTCTAAGGCTGTGCCCTCAGGTCCTAGTCTCTCCTGCCAATGGAACATCTTCCCAACATCCACTCTGTCCAGGCCATTCAGTTTCGATTAGATCCCCCCTCATCCTTCTAAACTCTATTGTGTATAGACCCAGAGTCCTTAAAAGTTGCTCATATGTTAAGCTTTTCATTCCTGGGACCATTCTTGTGAACCTCCTCTGAACACCTGCCAGGGCCAGTACATCTTTCCTGAGGTATGGGGCCCAAAACAGTGCACAATACCTGACCAGAGCCTTATAGAGCCTGAGAAGTACATCCCTGTTTTATATTCAAGCCTTCTCAAAATAAATGCCAAAGTTGAATTTGCCTTCCTAATTACTGACTTAACCTGCAAGTTTACCTTGAGAGAATCCTGGACTAGAACGCCCAAGTGTCTTTGCACTTCAGACTTCTGAATTTTCTCCCCCTTTAGAATATAGTCTGTGCTTTTATTCTTCTTACCAAAGTGTGTGACCTCACAATTTCCGACATTGTACTCCATCTACCACTTCTTTGCCCACTCTCCTAACCTGTCCAAATCCTTCTCCAGCCTCCCTATATCCTCAATGCTACTTGTCCCTCTACCTATCTTTGTATTGTCTACAAACTTAGTAAGAATGGCCTCAGTTTCTTCATCTAGATCATTAATGTATAAAGTGAAAATTTGAGGTCCCAATAGTGACCCTTGTGGAACACCATTTGTCACTGACTGCCATCCTGAGAAAGACCCTTTTAACCCCACTCTGTTTTCTGCCAGACAGCCTTCTTGAAGCCCAGGTAAATAACATCCATTGGCTCTCCTTGGTCTAACCTGCTCATTACTTCCTCAAAGAATTCTGACATATTTGTCAGGCATGACCTTCCCTTGATGAAGCCATGCTGACTTTGTCCTATTTTACCATGCACTTCCAAATATTCAGAAATCTCATCCTTCACAATGGACTCTAAAATCTTATCCACGACTGAGGTTAGGCTAATCGGCCTGTAATTTTCAATTTTTTGCCTTACTCCCTTTTTAAACAGGGGTGTCATGTTAACAATTTTCCAGCCCTCTGGGACCTTCCCTCACTCCAGCGATTTCTGAAAGATCACCACTAACACCTCCACTATTTCTTCAGCTATCTCCTTAAGAACTCGTCATCGATCTGCATGCATTCAGATATAACACCTTTAGCCCTGTATTATCTGTCCCTCTTCTCATTGTCACTCGTTTATCCAGTGTGTTTGAAGATTGATTCCTAACCCTTTCCAAACACTCTGTCCTATTTGTGTCTGTGCTAGAGACTTTTAATAACCTCTCCGGTGTTCTCCTTTCCCATCATTCTTTTCATATTTTTCCACACAGTAGAATCTACCCGTACAGATGTTAGCTTGTTGCTTTGTTCCCTACTGGGGGAGTTTTTACCCTTTACCTCCCACACCCCACCCCACATTCTAGTTTAAAGTCCTGTTGACCAGCCTATTTACCCTTTTTGCTGGAACATTTGTCCCAGCTAGATTCAGGTGGAGACCGTCCCAGCGGTACAGATCCTTCCTGTTCCAATACTGATGCCAGTGCCCCATGAAAAGGAACACCTTCTTCCCACACTACTCTTTTAGCCACGTGCTTACTTCCCTTATTCTTGTGTCTCTGTGCCAATTTTCACATCACTCGGGCATTAATCCAGCGATTATAACCTTTGAGGACCTGCTCTTAAATTTCATTCCTTGCTCTTGATATTCCCTGAACAGGTCCTCTTTCCTCATCTTGTCTATGTTGTTCGTTCCAACAACAACTGGATCCTCCTCCTCCCCCTCCCTCTCCAATATAATTTCAAGCCAGCCAGAGCTATCCCTTACCCTGGCACCCTGCAGGACTCTTGTTTGTGCTTAGAAAGGATACTATTTATTCCCCTGATTACAGAATCCCCCACAACTACTTTGCTCCACCCTCTTGAATGGCCTCCCATGCCACAGTGCAGTGGTCAGCTGTCTCATTCTCCCTACAGCCCTTTTCCTCATCCACATAGGAAGCAAGTATATCGTACCTGTTGGACAAGTCAAGAGCTCAGGCTCCTCTGTTCCTGACTGCAGGACCCCTCTACTTGCCTCACTTACAGTCACATCCTGCCGTCCCTGGCCATTGAACAAATTTGAAGTACTTAACCTACCAGATGTGACTGCCTCCTGAAACAAAGCACCCAGGTACTTCTCCCCCTCCTGGATGTGTCGCAGTGTTTGACAGATTCCAGCTCATTAAATCTGAACTGAAGTTCCTCGAGCAACCAATACTTGGTACAGATATGGTCCCTGCAGCTCATAATAGGATCAGCCAGCTCCCACATTTAACAGCTACAACACATCACCTGAGCAGCTATTTCTACTTAGTTAATTACTTTATTGAGTTAATTAAATTTATTGATACTTCTTGGCTGTGTTCAGTTTCAAATTTAGTGCAGATTTCTGACCACCAAATCAGGTCACAGTCTCCCTGTGATGTCACTCCAGCTTTTTCCCCTCAGAGCTACAATGTGCTCCAAGCTCCAGTAGGGTTGTACTCACTCTGCTGCTGCTGCTGCAGTCTTCACAGTGGCTGTTTTTTTTTTATTTTTGGTTGGTTCAAGAAGGGATTGAGGGAAACAGTGAAGTAGGGTTTGGGGTCTGATTATCCCTTGGCAACACTTCTTCTACAAAGATAACAAGGCATGGGGCTGGATGAACACAGCAGGCCAAGCAGCCCTGTTTGGTAGTGGTGACCGTGCCAGTGTAACTCTTCACCCCAACTACCAATTGGTGGTATAGCTGCTCTCTGCTGAATGGTTGCCTTCAATTGAACTCGGAGGGTGTCTTGCTGAGGTCCTCCTTCTGCTGGTGGTGACTGTGCCGCTGCAAATCTTCACCCCAACCACCAATCAGCGTCGTCGCCACCCTCTGCTGAACCTAAATTTTACTTTATGTTGTGTTCAAGTTAAACACAGCTCATCCCTACTAAGCTTCAGCATAACAGCCGATCAACACAACAAGTTATCAGCACAAGAGGCTGCGGTGAGATTTGAACGTATGCCTCCTTAGAGTGGAACCTAAATCCAGTGCCTTAGGCCACTCGGCCATGCGACCGCTCTCTGACTTGCTCGCCAAGCTGGCCTGTTTTCGTTCAGACATTTCGTCACCATGGTAGGTAACATCATCAGTGAGGCCTCCAATGAGGCGATGTTGTTCTACTCCACTTCGAATTTATACTGTCCGGTCTGTTATGGTGAGTTATGTAATTTCCAGTTCTGTTCTGTATGGGTTTGTATATGGGGTCATTAAGCATTGTTAAGGGACGAGGATATAAAACCAAGATGAGAATGAAACCAGAAGACATGAATTCCCCCCGCTTCTATGGACTCCCTAAAGTACACAAACCAGACATACCCCTCAGACCCATTGTCTCCCTACTGGGCACACCTTCACATAAACTAGCCAAGGACCTACAACAGAGACTGAAACACCTAGTCGACAGATCACTCCGTTCCATCCACTCAACCCAAGAATTCCTCAATACTCTCAAGAACATAAAAATCAGCAACAGCAAGATTATGATATCCTTTGACATGACAGCATTATTCATGTCAATTGACATCCCGCTAGCTAAAGAAACACTGGCCACATTACTAGAGGAAGCAGGAATGCAGACCAGCAGCTCCATCAGCAATGACAACGTACTCAAACTAAAGAACCAAACGCAAAGTTGCTGGAAAAGCTTAGCAGGTCTGGCAGCATCTGTGAAGGAGAAAACAGAGCTAAAGTTTTGGGTCCGGTGACCCTTCCTCAGAACAGTTCTCAGAAAACAAGCCAGCTCAGCGGGCAAGTCAACAACCTTACCCACAACCCAAGCTACAAATCTTTGCAAAAACCGTAAAGATTCTTACTTATGACAGAGTTTAAGAAATATTGTTAAAATTTTACTTTACCTTATGCATATTTGAGTTTTAAAGCAATAATTGAAGCACTTACTCCATAAATTTGAAAATATTTAAATTGAGATTAATGACCTTTGCTGAAGTGAGTCCAAAATATAGAAACATTTCAGCTTTTGGTAAGTACAAAAAGGACTAACAAATGTAAGCTCCAGCTTCTAACTTGGCAGGTATCCCTCTGAGTATTTCAGCATTAATATTTATAACAATAACATTCTGAAGCATTTCCTCAAAGTCTTCTAAAGAAAACAAAATCATATTCTGAACACTTCTGTATTTATCCAACAAAGCTAAAATTGATTTATCTCCCCATATAAATCATACCAAGTGAGAATGAGTGACCCTGACACCAAGGTAGTATTTTCCTGAGGGTGAAATCAAGCACCCCTATCAAAACTGTAGTCAATTGCAAACAGGAAATAATCTAATCTGTTTCAAGTCATAGCTGGCATAAAGGGAGCTGTTTGTGGTTGTTGGAGGCCAACTATCTGAGACTTAAGATATCATTGCAGCAATTCTTGCATTAACTTCTGCTGTTTCATGGCTGACTTTTCCTACAACAAGTCAGCAGTAGTGACGATTGCATACTGTTCGTTACCTTTTACTACTGTTCTGTCCTGATCACAACAGCAGGATCTGGACATTATTTAGGCATAGTTTGATATGTGACAAGTAGCATTCAAGCAATGACCAGAGAAAATTAACCATCTTCCCTTGGGATCTAACACTGAATTCCTTACCAGCATCAATTTTGGGGTTACTGTTGACCAAACCTTGAACTGGACCAGCCTATAAATGCAGCAGCAACAAGAATAGGTCAGAGGTGAGAAATTCTATAGCGAGTAACTCATCTCCTGCTCACCCTCCCCTCCTAAAGTTTTTTCACTCTCTGCAAATGGCACAAATCAGGAGTGTGATGGAAAATTTTTTTCTTGCCTGTATGAGTGAAGTTCAACCAACACTGAAGAAGCATGACATCAGTCAGGATGAAGCAGCCCACTTCATTGGGATCCCATCCATTACCTTCAAAGTTCATCCCTTCCATCGCTGGCGCACACAGTGGCAGTCATGTGTACCATCTAGAAGTTGCACTGCAGCAACTTACCAAGGCTTGTTTGACAACACTTTCTGCCTCTACAATTTAAAGGGCAGATGACACATGGGAACACCACCACACACAAGTTCTCATCCAAGTCACGCACCTTCCAGTCTTTAGACTATACACTGCTCCTTCACTAGCACTGGATCATAATCCTGGAACTCTCTTCCTAACAAGGATCTACACCATATGGACTGCAGTTTCAGAAAGTGGCAGCAAATATCACTTTGATCTTCTGCAAAAGCATTGACAATTCCAAACCACATCTCCACAAGCTGGGGCAAATGCAGATACTTGATGCACGAATAGAATTTTAAAAAAAAAACTCCACTCTGTGAAAATGGACATCCAGAAGAGTCCATATCATGACTCAATGACCGAATCACAAATACAAAGGAAGCATCACATCAATATATGGGCTACTCTTGGCAGACTAATTTGTTACTCCATATTTATATTAACCAGAAGACATCTCAGAAAAAGATGGTAGCTTCTTTGAGTTTGCCATAGGTTGTATACTTCCCAAATCTGAGACTTACAGATATTACTGCACAGAAGGCCAGTTAGCGCTGATACCTATGCCAGCTCTTTGTTTATGTAATGCAGCCAGTGTCATTCCCCCACTTCTTCCAGTATATGCAATTTTCTTTGTTTTACATTATAATTTAATTCCCTCGAGTGCTTTAATTGAGCCTGACCATATAGTTAAGCAGTGCCTACCTGATACCACTAAAACAATTACATTGAAACAGTTTCTATCGTGTCTCCAATATTTCTTTCCTCGATTACATTCAGTTTTGCAAATTCTGAAAGAATAAGCATCTCAGGTATGGGTTATTTTGACTATTTAAATCCAAATTCAATAATAAATATTTTTGCTCTCACTAAAGCAGCTAAAATCATACTGTTAAGTAAGACATTTCACATAATTCCATATAAACCAATTTTATATGCAGCTTTCTACAGAAATGCTATTGCCATTGTCAAATTCTTGAAGCTGCTTCTCTGGTTGTTCTGATGAAACAACAGAAGCGGTTTCCAATCACAGGGTTAATGCTTGAGGCAGAATTTTCTATTCTCATTTGAAGTATTTTCTTCAGTTTGATTCATGGTGCCAAGTTTGTCATGGCTCGAAGTCACTTTTCTCACGCAATTTTCTGCTCTTCACTTCATTAATTATGCAACTGGGCCGTTCAATGTCTTCCTGGGGAATCACGTAGCAGGTGGAGATGCCAAAGACCTGCCACTTCCAGAACCTTTGCAGCATTAGTGCCAATAGTTCCATATTTAAAACTCAGCTGTGCACTAATTCAGACGATACATGGTGGGAAGTGCTCATCACACTGTGGTGCTAGACCATTATCACTGAGGAAATGGCCCCAAAAGGCATATCAGCTGACTGCTTTGCAGACAGGAACCTGGAAATCCTGGTGGACAGTGTGGCGGAGAGGAGGGCAGTAATCCACTTCCTACATGCTCATTCCCTTCCGATATCTCAACTGGCCTGTAATTCTGAGATAATAGGTACTGCAGATGCTGGAGAATCCGAGATAACAAGGTGTGGACGAACACAGCAGGCCAAGCAGCATCACAGGAGCAGGAAAGCTTGACGTTTCGGGCCTAGACCCTTCATCAGAAATGGGGGAGGGGAAGTGGGTTCTGAAATAAATAGGGAGAGAGGGGGAGGCAGATGGAAGATGGATAGAGAAGAGGAGGCAGACAAGTCAAAGAGGCGGGGATGGATGAGAGAGTTGCAGTGGGAGAGAGAAGAATTTTTAGAGAATCCCTACAGTGTGGAAACAGGCCCTTTGGCCCAACAAGTCCACACTGACCCTTGGAGCATCCCACCCAGACCCATCCCTCTAAACACTATGGGCAATTTAACATGGCCAATTCACCTAGCCTGCACATCTTTGGACTGTGGGAGGAAACCAACGCAGACACAGGGAAAATGTGCAAACTCCGCACAGACAGTCACCTGGGGCTGGAATCGAACCCGGGTCCTTGGCGCCGTGAGGCTGCAGTGCTAACCACTGAGCCACCGTGCCACCCCAAGGAAATCCCCTGAGGTTTGTCTGGAGGGAGGAGGGTAACTTCTTCAGGGTAGGCATCCTTAGAAGAGGCTTCGCAGTGGGGTTAAAATTGTATCAGAGATAATAGATACTAGGCCCGAAACGTCAAGCTTTCATGCTCCTGTGATGCTGCTTGGCCTGCTGTGTTCGTCCAGCTCCACACCTTGTTATCCCGGATTCTCCAACATCTGCAGTACCTATTATCTCTGATACAATTTTAACCCCACTGCAAAGCCTCTTCTAAGGATGCCTACCCTGAAGAAGTTACCCTCCTCCCTCCAGACAAACCTCAGAGGATCTCTCTCCCACTGCAACTCTCTCATCCATCCCTGCCTCGTTGACTTGTCTGCCTCCTCTCCACCTATCCTCTCCTCTATCCATCTTCCATCCGCCTCCCCCTCTCTTCCTGTTTATTTCAGAACCCTCTTCCCCTCTCCCATTTCTGATGAAGGGTCTAGGCCCGAAACATCAAACTTTCCTGCTCCTGTGATGCTGCTTGGCCTGTAATTCTGCTGGGAGGCCAAAAATCCTGAAGGTAGCATTGAGGAGAGTGTTGGGTGTGGAGAGCTTGTGCATATAGTTCTTCACTCTGTTTGGGTGAAGATGTTTAGCCCCAGATGGAAGATAATCCCATTCACTGGATCATTAATGATTTGGTCAAAATGTGCAGACAGGAGCAGCAGGCGAGTTTGTCAGAGGCAGTCAGTAGGCTGGATTAAAAGTTGGAGGAGTTCCCCAGAGTAGTCAGTACTGTGCTGGTTCTGGCATGCGTGTGTCTAGCTGCCTCGAAGGACAGGTAAGGAAGGACATCCATAAAAAAGCTAGGCTCAGCACGCTCAGTGACTTCCAACATGCATAAGGACCTGTACTCCATCAATCTAGTCTTAAGTGCTCTGCATCAATGGCAGTGTGAGAGAAAGACGAGGGACTTCAACCTCACTGCGGGTGCCCTTCCTCTTAGGAAGACAGGGTGGTGCCAGTAGGCACCCATAGGAACAAGGAACCACACACACTGAGGCTTCTTCTCAGGTCACTCCGCAGACTCCCACTTGTCTATGATGTCAAAGCTGGCAGAAACCAAATTCGAGAAGGCTGACCTTGCACCTGGAGAGGAGACACTCCACAGGTCTGGGCCCAAGTGGCCTCAGGGATGAATGGCCAAGCTTTCCAGGCCAGCAAGGCCAACTACAAGCAGGTTCCCATCACTCCAGCTGCAGAAGCTGGGACTACACTAGTGTGGTCACTAATGGCTGTCAAAATGGTTTAATAAACACTGTTGGATAATGATAATATTTAATCTTCCTCAATCAGTTATTTTCTGGATTTTTCATCTAAAAGTTAACAGCAACATGCATATCACACAAATGTTACATTGAGCCCATGTAACCTTTTTACAGCTGCAACAGCATGATTTAGTTGTTGTATCTGTCTGAAATATTATCATGTCCTCAATTATTTAATTTTCCATTGTTAGGCATACAGTTGAGAAAGTACACAAATATTCTATCACGGGCCAATACCATACCAGACATGACTAAATACTTTGAAGTATTTTCAATTTTCACAGTATAATATTTTTTACTTGTTTCATATGTATGGATAAATAAGATAATGTATAAAGTTTGGTTTGTTATTACATTTGACTCGTGTAAAATAGACATGGGATAAAGAAAGATTCACTGTTACAAGACAATAATTAAACCATGCAAAATAACTATGAAACCCATCTGTGGTGGCTTTATAAATTCCAACAGAATCCAAAGATAGAATTCTGTTTGTATTACAATGTAGTGATTTTTTTTTAAACGGCACTTCCAGCTTTTTGATTTTGCTTTTTTATATGGTAGACATCCCAGCCACACCTAGATGAAATAATAGCAAAGACAATAATGATCTTGTATTATATTCTCAATTGATAGTATTACAAAACAAATCCAATTTTAGCATTAAACCTATCTTGTTACATCCTAACTTTCTTTTTTATAATCAGAGAGGTCAGTTATTGATTCACTCACAAGAGACTGTCAATGTACCTTTAAAACAAAGAACAAAATGTTTACTCAATGAAAAAAAAGTGATTTCTATTACATTAGACAAAAAAAGTTGGAAAAGTTTCATTGTGCATGATTCAAGTTCGTACTATTTCATTTAGTCTAGCAATATTCGTACAAACACCAAAAGCTCTGTGAAGGTTATCATTATCTCCACACTAAGGCTTGTTGCTCAGTCTCTGGCTGATACAACAACAATCGGTTTCCTTTCAATGAATTTCTGTGAAGTCACTAAATGTTTTTTCCTATCATTTTGTATCTCTTTCCTCCAAAAAAGTGTAAACTAAATTTGCAGTTTAATTTCAGAGCAACTAAATGAGTTCCTTAAAAACATGAATTCTGGCTGTAGTTCACCCTCTGGCATACAACAAACATGCAGACAATGACTGACGATCTGAATTGTTCTGTTTCCTGGTTTGTCTGAGTCCCTGTCACAAAACTATAGTCCAAATTTATTTTTTACTTCTAATTTTTTAAATATTGCACTGAACTGTTAATGCCACCATTAACAAACGTCTCACCTCCCCCAACCCTCAGCCCAACCCAGATTTGCAAGGTTAAAGCTTTAAAAGCTCATTAAAATACAGGTTAAAACAAATTCCTCCAGACCTCTCTCAAGTTCAAGCCTCAAACTCACAGATGAAACTTTAAAATTGACTAACCAAGTCTCCTCCTTCTTAATTCAAAAAATACAACATATAATTTAAATTTCCAGTTACACATTGCTTTTAGCAATACCATACCGGAGCATGAAGTAAATTATACTAGAGCCCTTTAATAGACAATATCCTAATTGATCTATTCAGTTTCCCATAAAATACTACAGCTATGATCCTCTCGTGAGGATCTGTCATCATAATGTGCTGTTTTATGGATAACAAGCTTATTTTGTAGAACTCAAAAGTCAGTCAAAAATTATTGTATGTTCTTCCTGTTGACGGTAAGACTCTCAGGCCACATTGTCAGCACCTAGTTCATTTGTTATTGACCTCATGAGATGTCAGCATTGTTGATAAGCATTTATTGCCCATCCCCAGTTGCCTTTGAAAAGGTGGTGATGAACTGCCTCCTTGAACCACTGCAATACAACTGAGTGGCTTGCTAGGCCATTTCAGGGAGCAGTTGAAAGTCAACCGTATTGCTGTGGGTCTGGAGCTATATGTTGTACACGTAAGGCAAGGTTGGTAGATTTCCTGCCCTGAAGGACATTAGTGAGTTGGATGGGTTTTTCTGAAAATTGGCAATGGTTTTATGGTCATTAGAAGACTCTTATTCCAGATATGTTTTATTGAATTCAAACTCCACCATCTGCTGTGGTGGGATTCGAAGTCAGTTTTTTGAAGCTAAAGATATTTTTTTCTTCCAATATAGTTGTGAAATTGTGTGTACCTACTGTTTTCCAGAAGGGTGCAGGGCAGTCAAATTATGTTTAGTTGACAGTTGAGCTGCCATTTTGAAGCTCATATCTCTAGCTAACACCCATATATTAAGCAGCAAGAAGGACACATGTTGCATCGGGTGATTGTTCTGATTTCCACCCAAATTGATGATTTATTCAGCCTTGGGTGGAAATGAGGCAGGACAACTTAAGTTGTTGTGGAGTGAAGACATAAGTGCACAATGTCCTCATAGTCTTAGTAACAATATCTCACTTACTGTAAGTAACTTGTATCTAATTTCTATCATGCCATAAACTAACATCTTGTTTAAGATAAGAGCTTCTTCATGTTAAATGAAAAAAACAAGGAGTGCTGAAGACACACAGTAGGTCTGGCAGCATTTGTAGAGAGAAAACAGAGTTAATAGAATAGAATCCCTACATTGTGCAATCAAGCCATTCAGCCCATCTAGTGCATACCAACCCTCTGAAGAGCATCCCACCCAGACCCACCATATACCTGAAACCCTGCATTTCCCATGGCTCACCCACCCAGGGGTGTGCACCTAAGGCTGCATATCCATGGACACGACTGGGCAACTTAGCATGGCCAATCCACCTCACCTACACAACTTTGGACTGTGGGAGGAAACCAGAGCACCTCGAGGAAATCTATATAGACAGTGGGAGAATGTATAATCTCCACACAGTCAGTCATCTGAGGCTGGAATTGAGCTTGGGACCCCGGTCCTATGAGGCAGCTGCACTAACCACTGACCCTCCGTGCTACCCTAAACATTTTCTTCAACCTGTATTGCTGTGTAATGATATACTCCTAGAACATGTGAAACTTGAGCTCATAACCTTCCACTTCTAAGGTAGGGATACTCCCAGTGAGCTACTACAACCCTCTGCACATGTTTTGAGTCCTGTGACTGTGTATCTTTGCTTGTTCCAAGAGTTAAAAACATCCTCACTCATCCTCCAATTTGCTGTGGCTGCAAAGAAGGACAACGAAAAATGTGTCAGTGTTGTGTGAAGGTGATCATGCCTATGAGAATTTACATGTCTAGCACTTTGTAAGTTGGAGAAGGAGAAATTTGAGATATTGTATTAAGGAATCCAACTAAATTTTACACTCTCTTGCCAGAAAGAAGCATGTGGAGGGGGAAAATGGTTTTGTATGTCCTACAGACATCCCCATAGAGCAGGGTGATATTGACCACACTTATGACAGTTGAGAGATCATTTTGTCAAATTCACAAGTAACACAAGTAGGAAAGATCCAGTCTCTCAACATCCAGCTGTTATGTGATCAGACTCAGGGTGTCATACAGGTCAAGGACTGGTATCCTGTGTTTAGACATGATATCTTCATGTTGTGATTACTACATTACAGCATGAATACACTATCAAACATTGCAACAGTACTTATTTTGGATGAACAGTTCAAAGTACAATTGCTAGCTAGGCCTGGCTGTTAAAATGAACCAAGCCACTTTCAGGCACAGGGTTTCAGTCAGCCAACTGTTCAAGAATGAAGGATTTCAATCAGTTTGATTTAGAAGGTACTTTTCTTTGAATTCAATGAAGCATGATGTAAATATGAGGACAACCTAATGAGGACATTAGAAGATATATGAATTGGATAGCAATGGTATTTGAGAGGACATTAGAAGATATTTTAATAATACATTTAGACTGTAGTTACTAGGCTGAAACATTATTTGTTTCAGTCAAGCAGGATTTCATTTCTATGGCCTGCCTCCAATGGTAATTTTCCCATCCAAGAAAAGGCTTGGCTCATAGTCTATTTCACACATACACAGAACATCCTTCCTGTAAACCTACGTGTTTTCAGTTTGTGGCATGACCATTCTTGAGTCTCTAGACTTAACGATAAATGCCAGATAGGCTTATAAGTCCGAAGCCGAATTTAAACTTAAGCCATGTTGTCTTCGAATCATAATGCTCTGAGTGACCATTAATATAGCCTTACATCCTTCTCTTACTGCGATAACTCAGCTCGTCTCACTTCACTTTCACAGTTAGTAAAGCACATATGGCATACTCCTTAAATCAAGCTTTTCTCGTTCTCACCAAACTGTTTGACGCAAACATTGTATGCTCAGCAACTGAACGATCAATCCTTCCCAAATGTACACACATTAAAGTGACTTGATAGCTGTTTCATAAATATCAAATTTCAATGTTGCAAGTGAGTAATGATTAGCTGGAGTATTTCCTTTCTCAGGTTCCATCAACAGAGGTCATGCACCTCCAAACTTCGGGAACCAATACTGCCATGAATGTTCACACAAAAATGGCCATGTTTTTCTTGTTAAACAAGTAGCACAGTGCATAAGTTATGTGGGAGCAGCAGACGAATTTTTTCACTCATGGAATTAAAGAAAAACTTTTTTTTAATTAACCTGCTTGGACATATTATGAAACATCTTGTAGCAGATGGGATTTTAACTCATACTTTCTAGCTCAGAAGTAGGGACACTACCACCATGCCACAGGACACTTACTATCAGAATATAAAATAACCCACATTAATAAAACATCATAAACACAGGAAGAGATGGTCAGAGAAAGGACACAGCCAGTTGGCTACATATGGAAGAGGTGTCGTTGACATCAGCAAAGATGGAAAAGCAATTAATTCTCAGATAACAAGGTGTAGAGCTGGATGAACACAGCAGGCCAAGCAGCATCAGGGGAGCAGGGAAGCTTGTTATCTCAGATTCTCCAGCATCTGCAGTTCCTACTATCTCTGAATTAATTCCCAGAATTGTCTTTGTTCATCTTCATGAGCCCTAAGATCCTCATCAAAGTACTTATGAGAAAGCAGACCTCAGTCGAACTCTGACTCAAATATAAGCGGTTGTAGATGGAAACAAAGCCAAACTAGGAAAGCTTATAGTCTAATTGATGTAACTACACTATAAAACTCGCTGACCTATCCATTATTCTGTAGATATATTCCCTGAATACTTTCCAGTGAAACATAACAAGCAAAGAAAAAAATAAGCAAACATATGAATCAAAGACGAAATAAGGTAAAATCAAATTACAAAAAACGAGAGTCACAAAGTAAATTTGGAGCAACACATTAGCACAATTCATAAGGAATAACCTGAATGTTACCAAGAACCCCTGTAGATTGTGGAGGGTGCTATGCTGAAACATGAATATGTTTGTACACATACTGGTTTTACTCTGGTGAAATTCCATTTGTCAGATGTATGATAGAAGATCATTTATTATCAGTCTCAGTTCCCAGAGGCTGTACTTTTCTCAATATAAACATTTATTAGAAATACCATTGGACGAGAATAAAAATAAGAATTCTTTCATTCAATATTTTGAAACTTCTAACTGGCAATCTTTTAATTTAAAACAATATTAACCATATGGAGGGTTCTTTTACGGGTGACTGTCTGCAATGAATTGACAAAAAAGATCAATGATATATGGTGAGGTTGAGAAAATGTTGGCAATGTCATATTAATGGTGGAACAGACTCAAGGGGCTGTACGGCTGATACCTTCTCTAATTCCTTATGTTCTTATTTTCAGAAAATAGAAACACAAGTAGGTCATTCATCCCCTCAGGTCTGTTCTTCTATTCAATTAGATCATTGTTGATTGAAGACCCAACTCATATATCGAACTTAGCCCTAGACCTCTGAGAAGCACTGAATAAAAAAATCAAGTTTAAAAGTTACAACTGATCTAGCATCAATTGCCATTGTTACATTGGGAGTTCCAAACTTCTATCACTATTTGTATGTAGAACCATAGAATCCTAACAGTGCATAAAGAGGCTGTTCGACCCATCGAGTCTGCATTAAGCATTTGTAGAGCATCTCACCCAAAAGCAGCCCCCTACCCTATTCTCGTAAACCCACATTTACCATGACTAACCCACATAGCCTGCAAATCCCTACACACTACAAACGATTTAGCATGGACAATCACTCTAACCTGCACATCTTTGGACTTTGGGAGGAAACCAGAGTACCCGGAGGAAACCCACACAGACACAGTGAATGGCAGAACCCTTGGGATTATTGATATGCAGAGGGAGCTGTGTGTACAGGTCCACAGATCACTGAAGGTGGCAGCATAGGTACATAAGATAGTAAAAAAGGCCTATGGCATGCTTGCCTTCATTGGAAGGGACATTGAGTATAAGGATAGACAAGATATGCTGCAGCTTTATAGAACTTTAGTTAGGCCACACTTGGAACATTGCATACAGTTCTGGTCACCGCACTACCAGAAGGATGTGGATGCTTTGGAGAGAGTACAAAAAACTTTTACCATGATGTTGCCTGGTATGGGGAATTTTAGCCATGAAGAAAAGTTGGATAGACTGGGGTTAAAATTGTATCAGAGATAATAGGAACCGCATATGCTGGAGAATCTGAGATAACAAGGTGTAGAGCTGGATGAACACAGCAGGCCAAGCAGCATCATAGGAGCAGGAAAGCTTGATGTTTCGGGCCTAGACTCACTGGAACTCAGGGGGCTGAGGGGATGATCTGATAGAAGTTTATAAGATTGTGAATTGCATGGATAAAGAGAAATGTATAAGGCTTTCCTTTCCAGAGTGGAGGGGCTAATTACTAGGGAACACCGGTTCAAGGTGTGAGGAAGAAAGTTTAAAAGGGATGTGCGAGGCACGTTTTTCACACAAAGGATGATGAGTGCCTGGAATGCACTGCCAGAGGACATGGTGGAAGCAGACACAATAGCAGTATTCAGAAGCACTTTGCTGAATACATGAATAGGAAGGGAACAGAGGATTACAGATCCTGTAGGTGTAGATGGTTTTACTATGGAAGGGCAAAATGTACCGTTGCATGCTTGTTTATGTGCTGCAGTGAACTTTGTTCTTTTGACATGTAAAGAACGTGTAAACTCCACACAGTCACTCAAGGTGGAATTGAACTTGGGTCTCCAGCAATGTGAGTCAGTAGTACTAACCACTGATCCACTCAACTATTTTGGCATGTCATGATCTCAGGATACTAACAAGGTCCACAATTAACATAAGCAAGCAGAAGCAGTGGCAATCTCAACAGCTGCAGCCTATTAATTGGCTGACTCTGGGTCCATTTATGTTTCATTTATGTTTCTCCACTTTGCCAGTCAATCAGAAAGCCATCAGCTCTGCAAGTTCCATGCAGAGGCCAGTGCAATATCACCCCTAATTGCACTCTGTATGGTCTGGTTCTAATGTTTAGACAATGCCTTCTGATGCAAGACTCCTTGTGCAATATTCTTACATCTATATTATGTAGCTTTAGGAAATTAAAGCTTGTTTCTCCTTCAGGTTTCTATTTCTTTGACATAAATGATGATTGGGGTTGGGGTGGTATTGTTTGTTTTGTTTTTTTCCAGCTTTCCTTCCCCACAGTACAGAATGAAACCCAAGTTCAAATCAGCACTGTCATCTTGGATTATTAAAACAAAGTCACATCATTCTTGATGAAGCTGTTTAAGTAGTTGTTCTGAGACAACAAGGTGTAGAGCTGGATGAACACAGCAGGCCAAGCAGCATCAGAGGAGCAGGAAAGCTGACATTTCGGGTCTAGACCCTTCTTCAGAATTTTTTTTCTGAAGCTTTTGGGTGAGATGCTCTACAGATGCTTAATGCAGACTCAATGGGTCGAACAGCCTCTTTATGCACTGTAAGGATTCTATGGTTCTACATACAAATAGTGATAGAAGTTTGGAACTCCCAATGTATAAATGGCAATTGATGTTAGATCAGCTGTAACTTTTAAACTTGATTTTTTTATTCAGTTCTTCTCAGAGATCTAGGGCTAAGTTCGATATATGAGCTGGGTCTTCAATCAAGCAGCTTTTCTGCTCCACTGATGCTGCTTGGCCTGCTGTGTTCATCCAGCTCTACACCTTGTTGTCCCAGATTCTCCAGCATCGGCAGTTCCTACTGTCTAAGTAGTTGTTCTTCCTCTTTTTCTTCCACCAAACAGTAACTTTTCCTTAAAACAGAAGTTCCGTTTCTCCTCCTGACCTGTAGTCAACTATTTCCCCCTCTCTCTTCTCTGGCAAGCAAAAGCAGTGGTAGCAATGGCAATTCTTAATATAAAATGGTCTCTTCCTGCTGACCCTTCAGCAGCCAGCTAGAAAACACCTTCTTATCTTTTGATGGTTGGACTAGATCAGGTTCCAGGCCACAGCCAGAAGGTTGATTTCTGCTTCCAACCGGATTAACAGGATACATTCATCACATTTCATTAACATTTATATACTCATCCATTAATTTACAGATTGATCTGGTGGAACTGTTTCTTGAGAATCATTGTAGGGGTACAAGGCAACATTTGCAATCTTAGAATTTATGACTAAACATGAATTGTAATTTTATTTTGCCAATACACTCCAGTAAAGAGATGAGTGATCATCAGGACAGATAAAAGTTATCCACATATTGTCGATGACCTCATGAATATTGCTGTAGTTTGCAGATTGCATACATTGGTATAACCTTACACCAGCCACTGCAATACTAAATGCTGAGCTGATCCTTAAAATGGTGATAGGAATCACTAATATAAATGTAAGCAGCTTATTTAAATTGGACTGTGCGCATCAAATTTGAAGAAATCAGTTTAAAATTAATAATCCTGAAGCAAGGCTTGAGATTTCAAGGATCTCTTTCCATCAAAAAGTGGATATGTGAAAAAGGACTGATGGCATGAGCAGTTAACATAGACATAGAATCCCTACAGTGATGGGGACATGCCCTTCAGCCCAACAAGTCTACACCAACCCTTGGAGCATCCCACCCAGACCCATCACCTTATAACCCACCTAAGCTACACATCCCTGAACACTACAGGCAATTTAGTATGGTCAATCCACCTAAACTGCACAGCTTTGGGCTGTGGGAGGAAACCCATACAGACACAGGGAGAATGTGCAAACTCCACACAGAGAGTCACCCAAAGGTGGAATTGAACCTGGATCCCTAGCATTGTGAGGCAGCAGTGCTAACCACTGAGTGACCATGCCATTGTGATCATTTGATAATGAGTTGTTTAACCATAAGGTTACAAATGAGATTGAAGGCTATAAGTTGAACTTAGATGTATAATTAAATATTGCATAGAAGGGAAGCAATGGCTATTGGTATTATTGCTAAATTATTAATCCAGAAATTCAGCTAATGTTTTGGGTAATTTTATTTAAAAAGAAAGAATTTGGAATTAATCTAATAATGACCATGAAGTCATTGCTGATTGTCAGGAAAAACCTGTCTGGTTCACTAATGCCCTTTAGGGGAAGAAATCTGTCATCCTTACTTGGTCTGGCCTACGTGTGATTTCAGACCCACAGTAATGTCATAGAGCACAGAAACAGACCCTTCAGTCAATTCATGCATGCCAACCAGATATCCTAAATAAATCTGGCCCCATTTATCAGCATTTGGTCCATATTCCTCTAAACCCTTCCTATTCATATAACCATCCAGATGCATTTTAAATGTTGCAATTGTACCAGCCTCCGCCACTTCCTCTGGCAACTCATTCCATACATGCACCATCCTCTGCATGAAAACGTTGCCCCTTAGATCCCTTTAAAATCTTTCCTCTCTCACCTTAAAGCTATGCCCTCCAGTTTTGGACTCCAATACCCCGGGAAAAAGATCTTGTCTGTTTACCCCATCCATGTCCCTCATGATTTTATAAATCTCTATAAGGTCACCCCTCAGCTTCTAACATTCCACGGAAAATAACCCCAGTCTATTCATCCCCTCCTTATAGCTCAAACCCTCCAACCTTTACAACATTTTTGTAAATCTTTTCTGAACCCATTCAAGTTTCACAACATTCTTCCTATAGTAGGGAGGCCAGAATTGTGGTTGACTCTTAACTGCTCTCTGGGTGATTAGGTATGGGCAATAAATGCTGGCCTAGCCAGAGACACCCACATCTGTGAGTGAATAAAGATAAAAAAGAAAGAATTGTTCCTATGTTTAATTAACAAAAAATGTAGTATGACCTGTAGAAAGCACTATTTTGTTTCAGGTAAGGTAAACCTAACCTGTTGCATGATAATATTTTAATTTGAACATGAGAACTTTACAGACATTTACTCAACAACAACAACATGCTACATCTTGCGGCTATGAAGTAACCGGTTACGTCCAGACTGAAGTCAATTAATTTGCACAATGAAGATGAGAGACCTGCACAGAGAGCTCTTTTCTATTCTTCAAGGAATGTTGGCATAGTTGGCTGGGTCAGCATTTTCTGCCAGTCCCTAAATAATTGCCTTTGAGAAGGTGAAGTTCCTTAAGATCATAAGAAATATGTACAGGAATGGGACATTCGGCACCTTGAGCCTCCTCCGCCATTCAATAGATCATGGCTGATCCAATATTCTTCACATCCACTTTTTTGCCTTTTCCCCATAACCCTTGATTCTTCTTTCAGCCTTAATTATACACGAGGAGTCTGGCCCCAAAGGTCTGTAAGGGAGGGAGTTCCAAAAGCACACAACCCTCTAAAAGAAGAAATTCCTCCTCATCTCAAATTAAGTTAGTGCTCCTTTTATTCTGAGACTATGCCCTCTGGTTCTAGACTCTCCTATAAGGGGAACATCCTCTCAGCATTCACCCTGTCAAACCCCTTAAGAATCCATTATATTACAATGAGATCACGTCTCATTCTTCTAAACTTTGGTGAATAGAGTACCAAACTGTTTAATCTTTGCTCATAATACAATTCCGCCATACAGAGGATCATCCTAGTGAACCATCTCCAAACTGCCTCCAATGAAATAATATCTTTCCATAACTATGTGGACCAAAACTGCTCACAGTACTTCAGATGTGATCTCACCAGTACCTTGTACAGTTGTAGTAAGGCTTTCTTACTCTTAAAATCCAACCCCTTTGAAATAACACTGTACATTCTATGAGCCTTTCTGATTGCCTACTGCACCTGTGGTCACCTCCATTTGGTAAATATTGGATTTTCGATAACAGCTTGAAATTTCTTTCCCGATCGAGGGAAGTTTTCCAAGAGTTGGTTCTGCTTAAGTATGGAGGCTGTCAGGTAAGAAGACAGGCAGTGCAGAAGGGCTGCCTCAGTGCTCTGGCATACTTTCTTAGATATATAAAAAAAAGCCTTTCAAGACTCACCCCTCAACTTTTCACGCAGCCACAAACCTCATGCCCTATCCATACCGATCCACAATTCCCATTCCCAGTTCTTCATTTTCCATCCATAGCCCCTCATATGCAATAGCAATCTATGCCCCAGCAGCCATCCCTCATGATCCCCTACAATGTCCATGCCAATGTAAGACTTCCTACATCCACAATGGCCCATTATTAAACTCAAATTTATAAAATAATCGTTAATATTTCTTAAAACTATTTCCAGAGCAGTGTGCTTGCTAAGTATGTTGTTTGCATTTTATTTGCTGCTATATCTGGAGTCTTGTAAGTTGTTTGAGGTCATTAAAGGCCTAAACATTAGTTTTTGTAATCCTAATGCGCAAACATTGAACATTCTTCTGTGGTGTTTCTTTGTTTATTTATTCAATGTAGTTTTTAATATATTTATTTGAAATGAATATTTTAGAAGACTGGGCAAAGAAATATCATATCAATGCCTTAATGTCAACAGATTAAGATTCCAACCATCAGGTTTTATTCTCAGTTCAGGCAATTTAGTAGCTTCATTATCTTTTAATAATGAGATCCTTTAGCTTTTCAAACCATTTTGTTCGGCATAGCAATGCTTCATTTCAAGATTGCATTTTCCATTTTCTGAACACTATAATTAGCACAAATATATCAATTTCATTGAACTGTAACTGCCCCTGTATCTAATTGGTGTCCCATCCTCTGCTATTTGGTGGCATGAACATAATAAATAACTTCATCTGGCCAGTTTCAGTGGCTAATTTTCACACATTAATGCAATGCCTTTTAATAGTAGAATTGAACAATTGATTGCATGATTTATCTTTTTATGAGCTGTTGTGTTCTGTGAAGCATTTCCAGTACAGGTCATGTGTTAATATGCATAATGTTTGGTTGGATTAAACTTTATTGGGTTATTTATATAACCCTATCAAAAGTAGCTTTTATACGCAAAAGTCCAAGAGGATGAATTATCCCCAATTCACTGGAAGCATGGCTGAAACCCCAACATGCATAAATGGGAACTGTGGTAATTAAAGATGCCCAGCCATGTCCACTCCTGGACTGGCTGGCTGCTTATTTTGCACCCTGGAGTTCAAATGCCATTTTCTCTTTGAAATTATTCTATCTGAATCTTAGCATACAAATACTTAATGTGCTAGGGCAGCACAGTGGCTCAGTGGTCAGCACTGCTGCCTCACAGCACCAGCAACCTGGGTTCAATTCCACCCTCAGGTGACTCTCTGTGTGGAGTCTGCACATTCTCCCTTTGTCTGCATGGGTTTCCTCCAGGTGCTCCAGTTTCCTCCCACAGTCCAAAGATGTGCATGCTAGGTGGATTGGCAATGCTAGATTGCCCATAGTGTTCAGGGATTTGTAGATTGGGTGGGTTACTGGGGGATGGGTCTGGGTGGGATACTCTGAGGTTCACTGCAGACTTGTTGGGCCAAAGGGCCTGCTTCCACACTGTATGGATTCTATATCTATGATTCATATAAAGCACTTGTAGATAGAAACATTAACCACTTGCCATTGTGTACTTTTAAGAGCTATAAATTTCATAAATCAACAAACTATTGAGTAGAAATTCACTTTGTTACAATTCAGAAAGAAACTGCACTAAATTTGCTTCCAAAATCATTTTCACTCCCTATTCACAAGTTAGAGTATGTTATCCAAATTGTGCAATTTGCTGACTGAACAGTAGGCTATAGGAGGACCGGTTACTAGTTCAGTGCTTCCCAAGTCTAAGGTACTAGAAAAGTATGAAGGAAATGTGCATCGAATAGTTCCTTTCACATCCTCAGCTAATTTGCAACTAGGACAATTACTGTCATGAGCTAGGCAAACACAGCAACTAAGACCCAAATGATACGATATCTGCTCAGATAATCAGTTTTGGTGATGTTGACAGAGGAATAAATGTCAACCAAGATACAAGGAGAACATCTCTTGCTGTACTTTGAACAGGCTGATAGGGCTTCTTTGTTACTTGAATAGTTTTCTGGCTGTATAGGTTTCCTGATTTATTCTGAAGATAACAATGTTCCCCACAATGATAGTTTTAAAACAATGAAGTGAATTCAGTTACTATGATATCTTTGTTTACTGAGTAGCAATTTGATATAGAATTGATTCATCTCAAATATCATCCACTGCACTCTTGATTACCTCTTGTTCTCTAACAAAATATTTGCAGTCCTATGACACAAAACAAAAAAAAGGCTAATGTATCACTACTACAACCAACCTTGATAAACTGTCCTAGGTTACCACCTACTTTACGCATGACACTGCTAATGAACAAAGCAAACCAAGGATTTACAAAGAAAATGATTTATTTTCCGAATCAGATTTTCTGCCTTTTCATTTTGCACTGATATATTATTGAAAAATAACCATATCAATTACTTAGCACAATATCATCAATCATCTTTGCTTGTTGAATACATTTAGACACAAATGTTTGATTGCCAAAATTAAGATTAATTTTGTGTTTGTATTCTTCACAAGACACTACACCTCTCATTCTAACAAAACAACATAAAACTACTGATGTTGGACTTCATAATTGTCTTATTTAGTTTATATGATGTTCAACTAAGCTTTGCCAATCAAAAAGAAGTCAGGTCCAATTTTTAGTCAGCAATGAGTTAGCTTAATTCACACATTGCCCATCCTTTTGCGTAGAAAGTAGTCAGGTACGCAAAGTACCTACAAATGACAGCCACACGTAAGAGGAAAAAACTTCAAGAGAAGGAAGAAAGGACAGATAAAACCAAATTAAAACCTGACTCAATGCTGATAATTTTTATCAATATTATGAGCTGATGTAGATGAGGAAACTACAAGTCATATCTCCAAGTTTGCAGATGACAAGAAGCTGGAGGAGTGGGTATGCCATGAGGAGGATGCAGAGAGATTTCAGTGCAATTTAGACAAGTAATTGGGCAAACATAAAGCAGATGCAATATAATGTGGATAAATGTGATATTATCCAAATTGGTAACAAAAACAGGCGGATAGATGATTATCTGAATGGGGATAGATTGGACAAGGGGAAGGTGCAATGAGACTTCAGTGCTCTTATATATCAATTGCTGAAAGTAAGCATGCAGGTGCAGCAGTCAGTGAAGAAGGCAAATGATATGTCGGACTTCAGAGTGGGAGGTATCGATAAAGGACTAAGGGTGTCTTGCTGCAACTGTACAGGCACTGGTAAGATCACACCTAAAGTATTGTACGCAGCTGTTGTCTCCTTATCTGAGGAAAGATGTTTTTGCTATTGAAGTGGTACAAAGAAGTTTACCAGAATGATTCCTGAGATGACCGGAATGATGCATGTGGAGAGATTGGATCGAGTAGAACTATATTTACTAGAGTTTAGAAGATATCTCATAGAAGCTTATAAAATTCTAACAGTTTTGGATAGAGCAGATGCAGGAAGGATGTTCTCAGTGACCAGGAAGTCAGGAACCAGGAATCAAAGTCTAAGGTTATGGGTGAGGCCTTTTAGGACAGAGATGAGGAATATCTTCACCCAGAAATTTGTGAATCTGTGGAATTCCCTGCTGCCAGAAATGGTCAAGGCCAAAATATTAGAGACTTTCAAGGAAGTTTTTAGTACCAAGGCAATCAAAGGATATGGGGAGAAAAATAGGAACAGAGTACTCAGCTGCATGTTCAGCTATAATAATATTGTAAAATGGAGCAGACATGAAGTGCCAAATGGTCCACTTCTGCTCCTGTATCCTATGTTTTTATAATGTGCATGTATGTCTCTTTGTGTGTGAGTGAGAATTTGTAAATGTCTGCACGGGATGCGGAGGTTGTACATTTATCATGTTGGTTGTGGTGGGTAATGAAATTACTTTCTACTTTGAAAACAAATTTGATTTTTAAAAATGTATAGTTCTTTGTTGCAATACTCTGTGCGTGGTCCAATTAAGTCCTCTTTGTTATTCTGGGCTAATTTACGTTTTCTCTGTTTAATAAATTAATTGGGAAATAAGTGTGAATAATTTATGTTACTTATCGTTCTGCTGTTTTTAGTTGATACATATGATCTTTCCTAACTTTTATATTCAGTGTCTTTCATACATTGCAGAATTGATGATTAATCTGGGTTTCTTTCCTTAAACGTAGAAGGAACAAATTTAACTTGGAGCATGAGATCGGCACAAATAGATGGCGAACTTCTGGGAGCATTTGTTTCAATGATCTGGCAGGTTTTCACTGTTTGGCTTCAGTTGATGTCATCAGTCATTTGCTTATCTGCATCCAATGGATGCTTCATTTTGCCAATGCACTTTTGCAAACATCAGAGGACACACACCACCAACACAAAAAAGCAATGAAGCAAAGATGGATGAATGCTGGTACAAGAATCTTGTGGCTGGATAGTGTTTGTAGAAGGAAGGGTCAGCCTGAGACACAAGTATCTAACATGCCTTGTAGAACCCTAATTATTTATATTGAGGCTCCAGCCCAGACCTAGCACCAAGCCTCACCAAAGCCAATGCCATTAAAATTAAGGATGGAGTGGACAATGGCGTCAATCCATTACAACTGCTTGTGATTGGGAAATACCAAAATAAGACCTGAATGTAGTCTACGTAGGGCATAACAGTTATGAACTTATAACTGACCTCGTTAATAACGAGCACCTGCTGGTGCTTATAAGTTCTGGTTCCAGTTCAGAAGAATTGCTAGGTTGCCCTTTGAAGAAAGGTTGTTTAGGCTAAGCTTGTATCCAACGGTGTTTTGAAGAATAAAAGATGACCTGACTGAAATATATCAGATCCTCACAGCACACATGGTGTAGAACAGATTAACATCCATACACTGAATTTAGACAAATTTCAAATTCTGATTTACTTATTCATTTTGAAGCGTGAGTGCTAAAATAACAGGTTCAAAAGTTTTATTGATAGGAAAAGTAAGGATTATTACAAAGCATATAATTATGGTTTCTTTTTGGTTAATAAACTAATCATCCTAACATACAGACCTTTACATGACGCTAGATTCTCCAGCAAAGAGAAACGTCCCTTCCACATATCAGTGCTAAAAATGGAAGTACCTTTAACGGTCAACTAGAAGATTTTTTAATCAGCACATGCAGAAATGTTCTTAAACACCTTTGGAGTAGGTGGGATGTGAACCCAGGCTTCTTGGCTCAAAGGTTGGAATGCTGCGCCACTGCACCTCTAAAGTGTCAACTAGAGGTATACCCCCTAATCAACTCGTTCAGCTATGTTGTTATACTTTGGAGAAGGTTGGACACAAACCCAGGCCTCCTGGATCAAAGGCCAGGACACCACCTCTGTCATAAGAATCCAACAGGGTCAACTAGAACATTCTTTTTAGAGGTAGCTCTTTGGTTTCTTAAACTGTATGTTTTTTTCAAACTTTTCAATCTATTTTTCTAATAAACCTGTTCGGAAATGTTATTATAGACCTCTGGAGCAGATGGCCCTTGAACCCAGATCTCTCAGTCCAAGGGTACGGACACAACCACTGCACCACGAGAATCTTTCCAGGTTCAACTAGAATAGCTCCAGAGTCAATTAAGAGCAGGTGATGTTCACTGCCACACTCCCTCTAACCTGCGCATCCTACCCCTGAACTGAATTTTCAAGCCCCACTTGCTCCAAAGGTGTGTAATAACATCACTGAACTGGTTAATTAGAAAACTAGGTTTTAAAAAAATATGTAAAGCAGTTGGGTTAGGGGGCCTTCTTGTGCTGCAGAAGTAGAGTCTCTACTCTGGACCAAGGGAGGAATTGTGGGAGGATGTCAGCCATGTCGGGGGATATATTTTCATGATTTACCATGTCTATGCCTGTCATAATTTTGTATACCTTAATCAGATTCTTCTTCCCACCAAAACCCTCCCCCCTCACCCAAGGAATGTGGCACGGTGGCCTGATGGTTAGCACTGCTGCCTCACAGCACCAAGGACCCGGGTGCGATTCCAGCTCTGTGTGAGTGTCCATATGGAGTTTGTACATTCCCCTTGTGTCTGCGTGTGTTTCCTCCATGTGCTCCAGTTTCCTCCCACAGTCCAAAGATGTGCAGGTTAGGTGGATTGACCATACTAAATTGCCTATAGTGTCCAGGGATGTGCAGGCTAGGGGGAATTAGGTATGGGAAATGCAGGGTTACAGGATAGAACAGGGGTGTGGTTCTAGGTGGGATGCTTTTTGGAGGTCAGTGTGGTCTCAATGGACTGAATGGCCTACTTCCACATTGTAGGGATTCTATGGTTTTATGTCACAGTGATTGCGACAAAATTACATTCCTACATGCTGACCAAAGCTCTAAGTTCCTCCACTCTACCACAAAAGGTCTTTGCATTTAAATAGATACAAATTAGCTTTCTAGGCCTCCTAAGTGCCTCCATCTTATTCACCTACTGGGCTGACCTACCATTCTTTCTATATTTGATTGCACCTTATTCCTAACTTTACATCTACCTTCTGCCGCTCCCCCTGAAAAATTAGTTTAAAACGTCCCCAAAAGCATGATCAAATCTCCCAATAAGAATATGTTTCCATTCTAGTTCAGGTGCAACCTGCCAAGCTTGTTCAGATCCCACTTTCACCAGAAATTGTCCCTCTAAATCCCTCCCTCAGACAAGATGATTTTAACCATGGATTTATCTAACCTATCTTCCTATTCCTATACTCAGTAGCACATGCACACAGCACTGTGAATAATCCAGAGACTACAACCTTTGTAATCCTTCTCTTTAGTTTGCTACCTGACTCTCCAAATTCCTGTTGCAGTACCACATTTCTCTTTTTTACTAATGTCATTGGTACCTACTTTATTTACCGCCCCCCTTCAAAATGCTCTGCAGCCTCTACAAGACATCTCTGTCCTTGACACAAGGGAGGCGACATACTATACCATGCCACAGAACTGCCTGTCTGTTCCCCTATCAAGACAATTGACTCCCCTATCACAAAAGCTCTCCCAGACTTTCTTCTCCCTTGCGATGCTGCAGAGACAATTATATATGGTAAATGGAAAAGTCCTGGGGAAAATTGACGCACAGAGAGATCTGGGTGTTCAGGTCCATTGTACCCTGAAGGTGGTAGCGCAGGTCGATAGAGTGGTCAAATAGGCATGCGGCATGCTTTCATTCATCGGTCGGGGTATTGAAGTACAAGAGTTGGCAGGTCATGTTACAGTTGTATAGGACTTTGGTCAACCATATTTGGAATACTGCGTACAGTTCTGGTCGCCACATTACCAAAAGGATGTGGATGCTTTGGAGAGGGTGCAGAGGAGGTTCACCAGGATGTTGCCTGGTATGGAGGGTGCTAGCTATTAAGAGAGGTTGAGTAGATTAGGATTATTTACATTAGAAAGGCAGAGGTTGAGGGGGGACCTGATTGAGGCCTACAAACTTATGAGAGGGATAGACAGGGTGGATAGCAAGAAGCTTTTTCCCAGAGTGGAAGACTCAATTACTAGGGGTCATGATTTCAAGGTGAGAGGGGAAAAGTTTAAGGGAGATATGCGTGGAAAGTTCTTTACACAGAGGGTGGTGGGTGCCTGGAACGCGTTGCCAGTGGAGGTGGTAGAGGCGGGCACGATAGCGTCATTTAAGATGTATCTAGACAGATACATGAATGGGCAGGGAGCAGAGGGATACAGATCCTTGGAAAATAGGCGACAGGTTTAGGTGGAGGATTTGGATCGGCGCAGGCTTGGAGGGCTGAAGGGCCTGTTGCTGTGCTGTAATTTTCTATGTTCTTTGTTCTTTTGTATGTACCACAAACTTGGCTATTGCCGCTTTCCCCTGAGAGGCCATTTCCCCACAGTCCAAATTGGTAAATCTGGTTGAGAGGGGAATGTCTACAGGGGACTCCTGCACTACTTGCCCATGCATAGTTGTCTTCGTGGTGGTCACACAATGCTTTCTGCCTGTGTAACCCTTACTGGTGGCATGACCAACTCACTAAAGATGCAATCCACAATGTTCTCAGCATCATGGATGTTCAATAGTGAGTCCATCCACAGCTCTAGCTCTTCTACATGGCCAATCAGGAGCTGCAGCTGAACACAATTCATGTAAATATGGTCACTATGGACACTGGAAGTTGAAAAAGAGTACTCTACGGGGCCAAGTCCTTCTGACATTATCAACTTATCAACTTAACCTCATCAACTACAAGCAATAAACTAGGAACCAATTACACAACATTACCCAGTAGTCACCAAATCAAATGTCTTGCTCTGTCTTCTCTCTGTCTCTGTCTCTATTCCTGATTGATTATTTGATTTAGTGCTGTCACATGTACTGAGATACTGTGAAAAGTATTGTTTTGCACACTATGCAGGCAGATCATACCATTCAAAGTGCATCAGAGCAGCAGGACAATGGAGAATATAGTGTTACAGCAGCACAGAAGGTGCAGAGAGAGATAAGGAGAGAGAGAGATCAGAATTAACATTTGAGAGATCCATTCAAAAATCTGACAACAGTGGAGAAGAAGCTGCTCTTGGTCTTATTTGTATGTGTATACAAACTACTATCTCTTCTACTCAATGGAAGAGAGTGAAAGAGAGTATAAGTGGGGTAGGAGGGGTATTTGATTATGTTGGTTCCTTTCCTGAATGGGAAGTATTGATGGATTCAATGGATGGAAGTCGATTTGCATGGTGGGCTGGGCTGTGTTCACGACTCTCTGTAGCTTCTTGCAGTCTTGGGAAGAGCAATTGCCAAACCACGCTGTGATGCATCCAGATTGAATGCTTTCTATGGTTTAGCTATTTAAAAAATCCTTTCAGACATGCTGAATTTTCTTTGCCTCCTGAGGAAATAGAAACATTGTTGTGCTTTCTTGACTGTTGTGTCGATGTGGATGGATCGGGACAGATTGTTGGTGATCATCACTCTCAGGAACTTAACACTCTTGACCATCTCCAGTTTAGCACCATTTATCAGACAGGGGCAGGCCCTCCAGTCCACTTTCTGAAGCCAATGGCCAGCTCCTTCATTTGTTCTTGTTGATGAAGAGATTGTTGTCTTTACACCGTGTCACTAAGCACTCAATTGCTTTCCTGTATTCTGTCTCGGTGTTGTTTGAGATCCAATTTAGAATGGTGGTGTCATCAGCAAACTTGTAAATGGCGTTGGGCAGAATTTGGCCACACAGCCTTGAGTGCATAAGGAGTATAGTAAGGGGCTGAATACACAGCCTTGTGGGGCACCAGCATTGTGGATTATTACGGAGGAGTTGTTGTCACCTATTCTTACTGATTGTAGTCTATAGGTCAGGATGTTGAGGATCCAATTATGTGGAGGAGTTGAGACCTAGGTCTCAGAGTTTAGAGATGAGCTTGTTTGGAATTATGGAATTAAAGACGGAACTGTGGTCAATGGGTAGGAGCCTGATGTAGGTGTCCTCGTTATCCAGATGTTCCAGACATGAGAGTGGTGCCAGGGAGATGGCGTCTGCTGAGGACCTGTTGAACCGGTAGGTGAGTTACAAATGATCAAGGCAGTTTGATAGGTTAGAATTGATGGGACCTATGACTAACCTCTCGAAGCACTTCATAATTAACCAGCCAGAAGCCACAAAAATGATAAATAGAGATGCGATAGATGGAATTTTGAAATATTGAGGAGTTGAGGATCATGAGGAGCTGATACAAAAAAGAAGTTAAGGGCTGGGCAGATCAGCTATCACCTTATTAAATGGTGTGACAGGCTTGAAGGGGTGAATGTCTTACTCTGCTCCTAGATTTTATGTATTTATCCAATGGTTCGGTTAGCCTAGTCAAAATAAAATGTCAAGGCGTATCTCAGTGGAGTGAATATCATATTAATATGTTAGAAATAGAAAATTATCTTCTATCTACAACAATGATTCATTCTTGTAAAATGATTTTAAACTTTTAACTGATGTCATTTTAAGTACATTAATCTGCTGATATCACCTTAAGAGCTTGAACTACAGAACAAATATTGGAAGATTGAATCTATGACACGATATATGCATCAAAAAACTTTCTATTACAATTTATATTTTGCTTTTCTCAATATCACATTATGAATTTCATGCAGATTAGGATTCTTGATTATTGTGTTCTTCAAAGGGTGCCATATGTGGATTTCCATTGGGTGCTTCAGCTCCCCCACAGTCTAAAGATGCGCAGGTTAGGTGGATTGGCCATGACAAATGCAGGGTTAGTGGGCTGGGTCTGGATGGGATCCTCTTTGGAATGACGGTGTGTACTTTATGGGTCCAATGTTCTCTTTCTGTGCTGTATGAATTCTATGATTCTATTTCTTTCACAAAGTATTTACCATTGCATCACATGCACAAACCGCATTGAAACACTTCACTGTGCTGTGCGATAAAACTGGTTTTGAACTCTTCCCTTGCTGTAGTTTTTTTTGTAAGTTCCCTTCTAGGCATATAGGTTATACTTTTCCATATTGAAGTTAAAGTAGGACAGCGAACATCTTAAATGGTTTCTTATCTAGCAATACCTTGTTGAGATCTCTCATATGACCACATGGTTCTCATTTCATTATCTGTGCCAGAGAAGCATTGCACAAATTATGAAGAATTGCAACCAAGCCAAAGGTTCCCACTACCCATAGGACCTTTTTCAGGTCAAAGGTTTTTGTGCCTTATTTAAAGACTGACTGGCTACAACTTCACATACTGCCAGCTAGGAATTCCCCCTCAGCCTGCAGTAGTCTTCCCCAGAAATCTAGAGAAGGCAACCAAAATTTCTAAGATATTAAACCTGGTTCAATTGGTTTTCAGGTTTACTGATGCTTTCCTGCAGAGAAGATCCATCCTGTTTCCAGAGGTTGGCACTGCGAGGCTATCCCATGACACCTGTCCAGGTGGTGAGCAGATTGCAACATGGCTCAGTGCCACTAGCCTGCGCCAATGAAATGACAAGCATTGCCACAGGTAATTGATGATCTCATGAAGACTAAGATGCACCATCTCTGCAACCTTACACTCACAGAGGCATCATTCAGTCTAACTCTACAATGCACTGGCATCTCACAAATGGTCACTTTCTGCAAGCCTCTGCATTATGTGCATTCAAAACTCACTTCTACCTCATCCTCGCAATTCGCTGTCCATTGTGCTTCCAACTCATTGAGAATGGTCGTTCTTCACCACGGATGATATAAAAGAAATTTCAGCAATTGTTGTATATCTGGGTGTGGATGGGACAGATAAAAAAGCAAAATTATAATCAAGGAAAATAGTTCTAAGCAAATGGATAGACTGTGGGATGACGATTCTCTAGATTGACCTCATTTGAGATTCTCAAAAGGTAATGTTATTGAAGTGGTTAATGCATTAGTATTAAATACTAAAAATTCTAAACTGTCAGGAAATGTTCCATTTATTTTTAAGTAGCAAATATGGCCGCTTTACTTAAGAAGAAAATTAAAACTTTCGGGTCAGGTGTTAGAATTGATGTGAGGTTCTGTGAATCGGAAAAAAGGTCACTGGGCTCCGAGGCGTTAATTCTGATTTCTCCCCACAGATGCTGTCAGACCTGCTGAGCTTTTCCAGCAATTTCTGTTTCTGTTTCTGATTTACAACATTCACAGTTCTTTTGTATTTTTAAAGTTAGAATTGATGATTAGATACTATAGCTACACGCTCAGAAAAGCCCAAGGTAATCTGCATTCGTCAAAGGGAAATCGTGATTAATCAACTCATAGGAATTCTTTGAAGAAGCAACATGCACTGTGGATAAAAGGAAGCCTGGAAGCCTTTTGATAAGGTGCCAGGTCGAAGATTACTATGGAAAAAAAAATTTATGGGATACGGAGTAACTTAGTGGCATGGATAAAAGATTGGCTAGCTGACAGAATACAGAATATTCTTAAATGGGTCCTTGGTTGATTGGCAGGATGTGATGAGGAGTCCCAATGGCATCTGTGTTGGGATCTCAGTGCTTTACAACTTAGGGTAATTGCTTAGATGAGAGGAGTGAATGCGTGGCATGTATATTGTGAAGAAGACAAAAGAAAGTTGCAGATGGATATTGAAAGTTTGAGTGTGTGGATTAATGTCTGGCAGATGGAGTATAATATGGGAAATGTGAAGTTGTTCATTTTGACATGAAAAACAAAGAGGCAAAGTATTATTTAAACTGAGAATTACTGTGGAATTCCAAAGAGCAGAGGGATTTAGAGTTCTGATGTATGAGTCAGAAGACATTAGTATGCAAGTAGAACATACAATCAGAAGGTTAATGGGATGCTATCTTTTATTCTGAGAGCAATTGAACATAAAAAGGGTGGTATACTTCAGTTATACAGGGTATTGGTGAGACCATATCTTGAATGTCGTGTGCAATTTTGGTTGTCTTATTTGCATTGGAAACCATTCAGAGGGAGATTACTAGATTAATACCACCTTTACCGGCTGATATATACCACTTTTTTTCTGAACTCCAATCAGTTCTGAAGAAGTGTCATTGGACTTGAAATGTTGCTTCTGCTTTCTATCAACAGATGCTGCCAGACCAGCCAGGTTTCTCCCATAATTTCTACTTTTACAAGTAGATTGATACCTGGAATGAGTGGATTGTCATGAGGATGGGTTGGACAGGCCAGGCTTGTTTCCACTGGAGTTTAGAAGAGTAAAGACTGACTTGATGCTGAATGATGTTGTTATGGTGGATGGGAAAGAATGTTTCCTCTTGTTGGTCAGTCTGGAACTAGGGGGCACTGGTATAAAATTAGGGATTGCCTTTTCAGGACAGAGATGAGGAGAATTTCTTTCTCACAGGAGGTCATTTGGAGGAAATTTTGAAAAATCCTGCCATAGAAGGGGGCGAAGCAGGGACATTGAATCATTTTAAGACAGCTGGACAAATTCTTGTTAAGAAGGCGTATTCAAGGGTTATCAGAGTTAGATGGGAATATGGCGTTTGAAACACAAATAATAAAATCAGCCACGATCTTATTATTTGGCGGAACAGGCTCAAGTGACTGAATGGTTTACTTCTGATCCTATTTTGTACATTCATAAACACGTGTAGAGTCAGGATGGACATGGCAGTCAATTGGCCTCTTTTTGGTTCAGAACTATTCAATGATCTATCTTTCTTTCTCTCTCAAAATATATAATACATACACCAACTCTCTTTCAATCTCTTTCTATGATTGCAAAATTAAGCTCCATTGAACCCCTACAGTGTGGAAACAGGCCATTCAGCCCAAATAGTCCACACCACCCCTCTGAAAAGCATCCCACCCAGAACCATTCCCCAAGCCTAACCCACCTATCCTAAACATCCCTGGGCACTATAGTGTGGCCAATCCACCTACCCTGCACATCTTTGGACTGTGGGAGGAAACCAGAGCACCCAGAGGAAAACCACGCAGACACAGGGAGAATGGGCAAACTCCACACAGACAGTTACCCGAGGCTGGAATTGAGCCTGGGTCCCTGGTGCTGTGAGGCAGCAGTGCTAACCACTGAGCCACCGTGCCACCCTGCATGGCTTTATTTTAGACTCTTCATATCAACCACAAAAGGGCTCTTGTGGCACAGTAATAGTGACCCTATGTCTAAACCAGGAGACCCAGGTTCAAACTTTATTTGCTCCAGAGGTGCATAATAAAAGAACTTTTGTCACTCACTGCTCTCCGGGTATATGGGTACATTTATACTCAAGGCATCCTACACAGATTATGGTGAAGCAAGGTGAAGAAAGTTCGGATCGATAAAAATTAGACATCTGAATAAGCATTCTGCTTCAGAAGTACAGAACAATAGAATCTGTCCATAAATAACTTCATGGCCTAATTGTCACACTTCTAAGGGAAAAAGGCTATGATTAAATTGGACCCTCTGGCCTTTTTGTCATTTCTGATTAACCTTACACAATATCTATTTACAAACTTGCCTGGATTATGAAACATAGCATTTTTCCCTAATTTTCCTAATCATTTAGTTTGTCTGATCCAGCAATTAAGAAGGCAGGAAGATAAAGTGATTAATAAGACATGGGGAGACTTGCCTTTAAAAGGTAAAGTCACCATCGTCTTACCAGAGCATAGAGTTGCTCTCTCACTGGTGGTGGTTTAACCTGAGGATCACCACTTCTTAGGTGGGAGGAGAGGTTTGAGAAGGAAAGCTCTTCGTGGTAGCCTCAGCAAGTGCTGGAATTGAACCTATGCTGTTGGTATTACTCTGTATTGCAGACAACTGAACCAATCATTAGTCAAGGCATTGAATACAGAAACAAGTGATTATGATGGATATATATATGATGTTAGTAGGCCACAGCAGAAGTACTGCGCAGTTCTGGTTGCCACACTACTGGGAAGAATATGTTTTCCACTAGAGGAGGTGCAGAAAAGATTCACCAGAATGTTGCTTGGGCGTGCACAATTAAACTATGAAGAGAGATTGGATAGTCTTATAGCAGAGAAGACTGGGTGGAGGATCTCACTGAGTTGTACAGCTTTATGAGCAGCAAAGATAGGATAGACAGGGAGAAACATTTTCCCTTAGTAGAAGGACAGTAAGCTGGAGACAGTTTTAAGGTAGGGGCAGGAGATTTAAGGAAACTGGCTTTCATTCAATGGGTGCAGTGCAACTCAAACTCACTGCTAAAAGAAGTGGTAGAAGTGCGAACCCATAAGACATTTGCAAAGAATTTAGATGAGGACTTGAAATGCCATTACGTACATAACTATATGCCAGGTGTTGAAAAATGTAATTAGAATAGATGGATGTTTGATGACTGATGCAAACACAATGACCCAAAGGAACTCTTCTGTACTGTTAAAAAGAACTTTGTGATAAATTTTAAACCAGTCCTGATTTCATGATGAATTGTCATAAGAGCTCCCTACATCTGGTTTATACCTTTACCTCTGAACTAATTTATCATTCATATCTCTTTTAACCTCCAGAGTACCACAGGAGGTAACATTATGCTTTGGACTCTTCTGTCAAAATGTAAAGGTAACTAATTTCTTTCCCCCACCAATTTTCTCTTCTGCAAGCGTAGAATATTATTGAAGCAGTCCAAGGGGAATTTTACAAAGTATGGTTGTTCAGGGCTTTTTCTCCTGTTTTGCCTTTTCCAGGAGCTTAGATGACTAGGGTAAAGGATTGGGGAAACAAAGATCATGGAGGAAAGGAAGGACTAAGTCTTCTTCGTCAATCCATCAAGGATTTGGGACAAATTTAATGCACCAGTTGGCCTTTTCCTTACATTGTTTCTGTTCATAAGTAAGAACACCATCCACCTTCTGTATATGTCACCCTTAACCACTGCTCCTTGCCACATCCTAGGAGATCATCATAACATATTCCATGTTCTTTGCGACATACAATTACTTGTCAGTAATTTAAGAGCAGGAACCAGGTTATTTCATCCAGATGTGATATTGCTGAGATATGAATTACAGTAACTTTGTAATAAAGCGAACAAAGCCAGAATATTTTTTAGGTCAAAATATATAATATTCATGAATAAAAAAAGAATGACCAGAGTGCATGACAACACTGTCACTGTGGAGTTTGGGTCTGAAAATTGACTGCCTAATAAAAGTAATCTGAAATTCATCTAATATTCACCACATTTTGGAAGTTGTTAATTACAAAATTTAGAGTATCTTGAGTGATACTATCTGAAATACCCACTGAGCGTATTTCAGTTTATGATTACCTGATAGAAAGAAATAATGATGAAAAACAATGGGGCAGGTTATGAGGTAAATCTCTTGTGTTTTGACAGGGAAGCAGGAAGGTTAGATGATTTGTTGTGCAATTCCTCTTATGAGTTGGTCAGATGCAGGAATATTGGCAGAAGCAATGCTAAAGCTCTTAAGATCTTCAGAAAAAAAAACAAAAGCTATTATGTGTGTGGATGTGCTAAGACATTCTAAATACAAATAAGAGTACAGGATCAATATGAATTGGTAATTTGGGAGATAAATACAAATATAAATTATTTATAGAAGTACAATTTGTGAATTTGAATTCTCAGTATGATGCATTATCCATTGGAAACACATTCAGGAATTTGCATGCAGAGGTCACCACTAGTTGCTGTATTGTTTCCAATTTGTTGTGCATTCTGATGGCTGAAGCTACATAAAATAAAATTCGTAAAATACAACATCTGGAAGGTATCCAGAGGTGTTGATGGAGTCCACAATTAAACAGTAGAATCAAATGAAATCAGCACAGATCTGTCAGGAGGACCGATGTGTTTCAAAGGTAGACACATAGTCAGAGTGGATGCCAAAAAAAAAAAGAAAAATACTTAATAACATTGTTTTGAACAAGCAACACTAGCTTTATTGGAAGAAAATTAATAAAGAATAAAAAAAAGCAAAGGTTTTCCATTCTCTACTTTGTCAGTACTTCACTGTCATTTGCTTAGACACAGTCTGTGGATTACATATATAATACTATGCCAGAATATTATTAAAATTACATTCTCAATATTATGCTGCTTAGTAGTTTAAAAATTAAACCAAGGATAAAATGTATCATCCTTTTCAGATGCAGGATATTTCCCTTGTGTCCTTTAGCTCACTGCACAACTTTTGCTGTATGCAAATGATCACCCAGAGGTTTTGCTAATCCCTATTCAGTAATGAAGAAATAATCTTTGTGAACGTCATGGGAAAATATCTAATAATTCCCCTGCAATTCTTTGAACTTGAGATGCTTTATATTTTACTTTAATATTGAATTTACAGGACAGATGAAGGCCATTCAGTCCAAGAGGTTTATGGCAGTGCTTATGCTCCATGAGCCTCTATCGATCTTATTATCTCCTAGACGATCAAACACATGCTTCTATTCATTTCTTTCATGCACTAGTCTTGAGTAAGAAATCTAAAATAATACATTTAGAGCAGTATGTCAAGAAATTTTCAAAATCTGACACAGATGCTAGATTATGTCCAAGCAAGCCTGACAAGTGGCAAGCAACAAATAAATTAGACATTCCTTTTCCATCATAGGATAATGTTTTAAGGCCTCCTTCACCCAGTCAGTGAGCCAATAGTCAATTTCAACCTGGATGTTGCTGTCTCTTCCTTTATCAGCGTCTGTCCAACACAGTCTCTTCCAAAGGCCTCCTTAGAATGTTTTCCTTAAGATTGCCTCATGTCTACGCAGGTGCCCAGAGACATCCTACTGAAACTAGCTTTTAAGTTGCTTTTAGTACATTTGTTATTTATCCATTCCAGTCTAAAACCTAAATATACCCCAAATAGGGAATATGTTCGACTTCGTACGTCTGAGGTTCATGAAGTTTGCTGCAATGCTAAAATGCTAGATCTGACTTTTGTTAGTGGGATTTCCATAACATGACTTGTACATTCTTGTATGCTGCCATGGTTACTCGAAGAGGAATGATTCTGTTTTGGAGACATGATGTACTTTTTGGATATAGTCCCAGGACACCATTGAGGGAGGTCAGAAATCCTTTGAAAAAGATCATGTACTTTTTATAGTTGGTTAAGTATCTTGACATTTTTAGGAGCAGACATGAATATGCATATAAAATGCATAAATTCTTTGGAATTGTCGAGCTTATTGGAACTGTTGAAAGAGGAATTGAGTTAATCTGCAGAAGATTATAAGGGCAGTAGGAGTATATCCAAGAGGAAAATCAAGAGGGCAAAAGGGGGCATGAGATAGCTTTGGCCATTAGAATTAAGGAGAATGCAAATGCATTCTACAAATACACTAAGGACAAGAGTAATGAGGGAGAGAATAGTGCCCCTTAAAAATCAGCAAGCTCGCCTATGTGTGGAACTGCAGGAGATGGTTGAGATACTAAATAAATATTTTGCATCAGTGTTTAGTGTGGAGAAGGAAATAGAAGCGAGAGAACTTGGGGAATAAATAGCAATACCTTGAATAATGTCCATTTACAGAGGATGAGGTGCTGGATGTCTTAAAATACAAAGATGGATAAATCCCTGGGATTTTATCAGGTGTACCCCAGAACTTTGTGAGAAGCTAGGGAAGTGATTGCTGGGCACCTTGCTGAGATATTTGCATCATCAATAGCCGCACAGGAGATGGCGGAAGACTGGAGATTGACTAACGTGGTGCCATTATTTAAGAAATGTGGAAAGGAACATCCAGGAAACTATCGACCAGTAAACCTGACATTAGTGGACATTAGAGAGGATCCTGGGGGACAGGATTTACATGTATTTGGAAAGGCAAGAACTGATTAGGGATAATCAACATGGCTTTGTGCTTGGGAAATTGTGTCTCACCAATTTGATTGAGATGTTTGAGGAAGTGCCGAGGAGGATTGATGAAGGCAGAGCAGTGGACGTGGTCTATGTGGACTTCAGCAAAGTGTTTGACAAGATTCCATATCGTAGACTGATAACAAGTTTAGACCACATGGAAAATAGGGAGAACTAGCTATTTGCAAGATGTTGTAAGTTGGTGGTGGAGTAGGACACTCCAGCCGAAGTTCATTTGTTCCACCCATTCCACTTCTTCTTTTCTTCTTTTTCTTCCTCTTAGTCCTTTTCTTCTTCATTTTTACTCTTCAACTCCTGTCATCCGATGATGACTCCTGGCCTCTGGTAATGATGAGTGGCCTCTGGCGATGATTCACGGTGTTCCGGTGATAATTCCTGGCCTGGTGCAGTGGTCTCCAGTAGGGGCCTCCCAGTGTGACATGGCATCCTCCTAAACTGGCACACCAGCCTCCCTGCCTGTCATGGTAACCTCTTGACCTGGTGCAGCAGCCTCCTGATGTTAGCATAGTGACCTCCCAACCTGACACAGCAGCATCCTCTGCAGGGGTTCCCAGCATGGTGTGTCGCCAGTGTGGTGTGGAGCCAGGGCCCAGTACAGACTGGAAGCTAGGTGTTAGCATTGTCTGTTGTACTGAACTTTTATTTCTGCATTGCTAGACATTTTATTTCTCTACTGTCTAAAATCTTGTGACTGAAGAAACTGTGCCTAGGTAGCCTTGTACCTAAGTCAGCGCTGTAACTGGTGACGTATAAACTTTTCACAGTACTCATTGAGCATATGTGACAATAAAGGCTATTGTATTCTATTCTGTTTGGATACATAACTGGCTTGAAGACAGAAGACTGAGGGTGGTAATGGAATGTCGCTTTTCAGACTGGGGGTCTGTGACCAGCGGTGTGCCGCAAGGATCGGTGCAGGGTCCACTGCTTTTCATCATTTATATAAATGATTTAGATGTGAATATTGGACGTATGGTTAGTAAGTTTGCAGATGATACCAAAATTAGTGGTGCAGTGGACAGTCAAGAAGGTTATCCCAGAGTACAATAGGACCTTGATCAGATGGGCCAAAGGGCCAAGGAGTGACAGGTGGGGTTCAATTTAAATAAGTGTGAGATGTTGTATTTTGTTAAGGTAATTCAGGCAGGACGTGTAATGGTAAGATCCTGGGGAGTGTTGCTGAACAAAGGGGCCTTGAAGTGCAGGTTCATAGTTCATAGTGAAAGCGGAATCGCAGGTAGACAGGATTGTGAAGAAGACATTTAGTGCGCTTGCTTTCATTGGTCAGTGCATTGAGTATAGGAGTTGGCAGGTCATGTTGTAACTACACAGGACGTTGGTTAGGGACAACACAGTGTGGATCCAGAGGAACACAGCAGGTCAGGCAGCATCAGACGAGCAAGAAAATTGACATTTTGGGTTGGGACCCTGCTTTCCTTCATCTCCATTCTGTGTTGTCTCTGACTTCAGCATCTTCAGTTCTTGCTATCTCCCAGGACATCGGTGAGGCCACTTTTGGAAAACTGCGTTCACTTCTGGTCTCTCAGCTACAGGAAATGTTGTGAAACTTCAAAGGGTTCAAAAAAGATTTACAAGGACATTGCCAAAGTTGGAGGGTTTAAGCTATAGGGAGAGACTGAATAGGCTGGGGCTATTTTCCTTGGAGCAGTGGATGCTGAGGGGTGACCTCATAGAGGTTTATAAAATCATGCGGGGCATAGACAGGGTGAACAGTCAAGGTATTTTCTACAGGGTACGTTGGGTCAAAAACTAGAGGGCATAGATTTTAAGGTGAGACGGGAAAGATTTAAAAAGGACCTAAGGGGCAACTTTTTCATGCAGAGAATAGTGCTTGTATGGGATGAGTTGCCAAAGGAAGTGATGGAGACTGGTACAATTACGACATTTAAAAGGTCATCTGAATGGGTACATGAATGGAAAGGGCTTAGAGGGATATGGGCCAAATCCTGGCAAATGGACTAGATTAATTTAGGATGCATGGTCTGCATGGGCAAGTTGGAGCGAAGGGTCTGTTTCCATACTGTACATCTCTGTGATTCTATAACTGTCAATGGGAGCCATCAAAATAAGCCATCATGGGAGCTGTCAGCAAAATTCTCAAAGAGAGCTATCAAGTGGTTGAGACTGCCTTTTAAATATTTTGGGAGCATGGGTTGACATGACTTGGTACTAAATTGCTATGTGGCTATGAACCACTTCAAACTCACTTGCTCACTCCCAAGAGTCTGTCCACCATCTACAAAGCATGAGCTAAGAATGTTATGGAATACCCCCAATTGATGAGTTCAATTCCAACAACACTCAAGAAGCTTAACACCATTCCATGATTAAGCAGCGTGCTTGACTGATACTACATTTACAATAACCACTCCCCCCACCACTGATGCTCCGGAGTAGCTGTTTACCAGCTACAAGATGCACAGCAGCAAAGCTCCTGAGTCAGAACTTTCCAAATCCAAAACCACTTCCATCCAGAAAGAGAAGGGCAAGAGACACATGAGAATACCACCACCTCTAAGCTTCTCTCCAAGTCACTCACTGTTTTGAAGTGATATCACTGTTCCTTCATTGCCACTGGGTCAAAATTTTGGAACTTCGACCCCAATGGGATTGTGGGCAACCTACAGCACATAGACAGCAGTGGTTCAAAAAGGAATCTCACCATCACCTTCTGAAGGGTAACTGTGATGGGCAATAAATGTTGGCCCAACCAGTATTGCGTACATCCCATGAGTTAATGAAAAAGGGTCATGATAGTGGATACAGGAACACAGTTTGGAAAGAAAAATTAAAAGCTGTAGTGAATGCGTAAAGTGACAAAGGATGTTATGGATGGCATCAGGATTCCTTGGATTGGGTGGGGAGCACAGGGTGGAATGAGTTGACATGAATGTGAAAGAAGAGGTGGCTGAAGGAGGGGGAAGATAAGGTCTAGATTATTGTACCAAAGTTTGTCTTGTATACTCCATTTTGTCTGTTTCTATAATTATCCAATTGATACCTTGTGCCTAAATACGACCATAGATATCTGACTGTGATAAGTCTTTATCTTTGGAAAAAGGGGATGATGTGTTATGTTTCATGGTCAGTAAGTCAGCATACTGTTAAGAGACATTGGTGTAATATAGCACATGACCTTAGGATAATAAAGATTCTCCATCTAATCTTTGAATACTTGTAAGATGACACATTACTAGAAGTTTGCTTTTGGAAACAAACTCACATGCCTCCTAGACCTCCTAATACTTATATACCATCTACAAGGAACAAGTTAAGAACGTGATGGAATGCTGTCCATATGTCTGGGTGAGTTAAATTCCATCAAGCTTCATATTATCCAGAACAAAGCAGCCCATTTGATTTACAGCCCACCCATCATTTTAAACCATCATGTTAAACATTCTGCCCTTTTAGCAACACCAACTTTAACAGCAGATTCTAAACCTGTGATCTCTACCCCCTAAAGGGTCCCCTTAAGTCACAACACGTCCTGATTTGGAAATATATTGCTATTCCATCACTGCTGCTGGATCAACATCCTGCAACTGGAGATTTAAGAGTACTTTAAGTATGCACACATCACAGGAACAGCAGTGGTTCAAGATGGCAGCTTAAGGACCATTAGGGATGGCCAAGAAATGCTGGTATCACTGGTGATGCTCACATCTCATGAATGAGTAAGTATAAAGGTAATCATTAAAAACAATTTTGCAGCATAATTTCCAAAATTCCTTCTATGTTACACTGCTAAATTCTAAATTTTATTGGCCATGTGCGAGTCACATTACTTTTTTTGGAGCGTTTTTCACCATGAGATCTAGCATGATTTCCCACAGTAAGTTACCAAACTCGTCTCATTAACTACCTACCCTGCCCTTATTGCATCTCTCATGGCTAATTCCATTGTCACATTAATACGCGCTGATTGAAGAAGAACTTGTTGGACTTCTGCAGGAAGACAGTGCAACATTTAAAAGGCTGCTTGTCTGGGTACGCAGCATCAGCATTCCAAAGCCAGCCCACTCTATGATGGATACAGTGCAAAAATGTTACAGAAGTAATTTTTAGTAATTTGATCATAGGTATCAGCAACAGGACTATAAAGCAACACATGTTTAGCAATAACCTGTTCAGTCACACCCAGTTTGGGTTCTATTATGGCCACATAGATCTTGACCTTATAATAGCCTTGCTTCAAACCTGACAAAACACCTGAATTCCAGATGTGAGGTGAGAGTGACATCCCTTGATAGCATGTGATCGAGTGTGGCATGAAGGAGCCCGAGCAAAACTGGAAACAAAGGGTATCAGAAGGCAAACTTTCCATTAGTCAACTCACACCACACAAATGCCAGACAATGATCATTTCCAATAAGAGATTATCTAATCACTAGCCCTCAACATTCAATGGTGTGACCATCACTGAATCCCCTGCTGTTAACTGGGGATTCCCTTTGACCAGAAACTCATCATACGAATACAATGGCTGCAAGAACAGGTCAGAGGCTAGGAATACCATGGTGATTAAGTCACCTCCTGACTCCCAAAGCCTGTCCACCTTCTACAAGGCACAAGTCAGGAGTGTGATGAAATGCTCCATACCTACCTGGATGGGTGTAGCTCCAACAACACGCAAGAAGCTTGACACTGTCCACTTTGTGAATTTCCCACTCAAAATGGTGACGGAATAGAACTCGTCACCAGATCTCATCTGCTTCGACAGCTTTTCTTTCTTCATCTTTCTTTTTTTCTTTTTCTTTCTTTTAGTGCTTTAGTCTTTGGAGCTCAGTCGTGGAGGTGGCGACAGCAGCAACCGAGAGACTTTGATTGTCAGCCCCGAGGTGGCTGGTTGCAATCAGTGGCATCACGGCTTCATCAGTGTTCAGAGCAGTACCAGAGCAGGACTCGGCAGCAAGGCACCAAAAGCGTCAACAGAGCATGGCAGTGGCTGGGGTCCAGTGCAAGCCTGGATAGTGGCAGCAGTGAGAAGACAGCGAAGGATGACAGCAGCAGCAGTCATCAATGAGGTGGTAGCAGTCAGAGGTGAAAGATGGCAGCAGCGGCAGTCAGTGGTGAAACAGCAGTTGGGGCCGAAGCCTTGTGAGTGGCGGTGAAACTTGGAGTGCCCAATAGAGATCGGCAGTGGTGAAGGAGGCTGGCGAACACAGGCAGGCCTTAGCCTAGCATGGGAAAACATGTCCAGTTCAGAGGAGAGAAAGTCCTGTTGGGAAAGTCCAGCTGGGGTATCTGCAGGCCCATGGTTTAAGAAGGGACTGTAATGTTTGACTTTTTAAAATTTATTTATTTATTTTTCCATGTTTAACCTGAGAAAGTGGTAGTGCTGAACGTTTTAATGAAATCTTCATTTTTCTACTTCTGTAACTAAGATTTTGTACCTCGGTGTTTTGCACCCATGATGGCGCCATGTGTGGTGACATTGCAAACTTTTCATTGTACTCTGTACCCCTTACTTCAGTAGACATGACAATCAAACCTAAATTTAAATCTAATCTAAATCTAACTACCCAGGATAAAGCAGCTGTTTGGTTGGCATCATATCCACAAGCATCCACTCTCTCCGCCACCGATGCTTAGTAGCAGCAATGTGCACTATCAGCAAGATGCACTGCAGAAATTCACCAAAGCTCCTTCATCAGCAATTTCCAAATGAATGACCATGCAGCATCAAATATATGTCCTTTTCTTCATCGTCACTGGGTAAAAAATCCTGGAATTCCCTCCCTGAAAATATCGTGGGTCGACCTGCAGCATACTGACTGCAGCAGTTTAAGAAAGCAGCTCACCACCACCTTCTTCAGGGTAACTAGGTACAGGCAATAAATGTAGGCCAGCCAGCAGCACTTTAATTTCAAGATGGCTAGGATGCAAGAGAAGGGATGTACTGCCAAGACTGTATAAGGCTTTTGTCAGATCACATTTGGAATGTTGTGAGTAGCTTTGGATGCCATATCTAAGGAAGAATGTACTGGTTTTATAGGAGATTCAGGGTAGATTGACAAAAATAATCCCAGGGCTAAAAGGCTTGTCACAGAAAGAGGATTGAGGACTCTTGGTTTGCCCTCAATGGAATTTTAGAAGCTTGAGGTGGATCACATTGAAACTCTCAAAATACTAAAGAAGCTTCGATAAAGTAGATGTGGAAAAGATGTTTCCACTAGCAGGAGAAATTAGGACCCAACAACTGCTATGTGAACAGGCAATCCTTTAGAACTGAGATGAGGAGGAATTTCTTCAGGCGGAGGGTGATTAATCCGTAGAACTCATTGCTGCAGAAGTTTGTGGAGGCCAAGTGATTGAGTGCATTTAGGAGACAAATAAATAAGTTCTTGATTAGTAAGGGGATCAAGGGTTACAAGAAGAAGGCAGGGGAATGGAGTTGAGAAACACAACAACTATGATCGAAGGGCAGAACAGACTTGATGGACTGAACAGCCTAATTCTGGTCCTCTATTTTATGGTCTTATGGTCCCATAAGTGAATGGCAGATTTATTACAAAATTTACAGTACTTGACTGACGAGTGACCACTAGCAAGGCATGCTACACGATTGTCTTATTGTACTAATTGGCATGGCAAGGTGAACCATGGATGCTACAGGCTTGCAGGCAGAGGCTAAGTGACTGAGAGCAAAGACAGCAAGTGAGCATTCCTGAAATTCAGTCTGGTTCAGTGCATGAGCTGGACCCCTTTCTCTGCACGCAAAGTATCTTGCAACAGCCTTTCAACATGAGTTGTTGATGCATCCTGCAATGCCTCCTGTACTCATTAGTGGCTTGCAAGTGAAATGGAAAGGTGGCATGATGATTATGGGGGATGGGCAAATGATGGATGCTTGTATCAATGGGTAAGGGGTGAATGCAGATGGTGCAAATGGATCATTCCCTGTGATGTTGTTCAGTGCTGAGCATCATGGAGGGATCTTGCAGCCAATGGCTAAACTTGCTAGAAACCTGCTCGAACATCCATGTTAAGAATTCTTGACACCTAGCTTGTTTGGCATGTTTTGTAAGAAAGTTTAATATTAATGCGGTGAGTTGTGGCATTAATAAGGCATTATCAAGCTATAGTCCCCTTTAACTGGTAACTCGCCACTGTTTAGTTAGCTCACCACTTGGCAAATGCCAAGATGGGCCTCACCAAGCTTATCAATTGACTCAACCCAAACCTGGCCATAGACCATGTTACTCAGACCCCTGTAAGTGTCAGGTCCCTGATCTAAAATGAGGCTATTAGTGATTGGGCTTCCAATTATATTGTAGGATGAGTAATATACTTGAGGTAAATTAAGGACTCCAATATGCCAATGACATCTCTTCTTCTGCTGCTTTTCACCCAATTCAGCAATCTACAATGCTGATATACTGATTAACATTTTTCTTCAATAATTGAAATCCAGTTATTTTGCTGTCCCAATGATTTCACTATGAGGCCCTGTTATTCATGTGCATATTGATTTATACATCAGCAATACTGTCTGGGAAAAGAGAACTGAGAACTAAGAACGTTTTTATTAAGCACTAAAAAAGTTCCTGTGAGATACTAGAGTAGCCATTTTTCCACAGGTAATGGTGCCAATGTTGAGATTCTTATTCCATCAAGAGGCACAGTTTTCAAATATAGTTATGTACGATAAATCCAATAGCAATAATTGCCATTAAAATTAACTCTTGACATTTAAACACAAATATTGGGTTCCATAACATATATTTTTTGGAGAATTAAATTAAATTAAGTGCATTTTACGTAAGAACAAATCATTGCTTGACCAGATTTCTTTTAAATGCAAAACTGGGATCAGATAAAGGCTGCAGACTTGTTCAGCAAATGCATTTCAGGGAATTCAAAACCAGAAGCCATAATTTTAAGGTGAGAGGAGAAAGATTTAATAGAGACCTGAGGGCCAACTTTTTCACACAGAGGGTGATTTGTATGTGGAATGAAATGCCAGAGGAAGTGGTAGTTGCAGGTACAGTCACAAAATTTAAAAGATAGTTGGATAGGTACATGAATAACGAAAGTTAGAGAGATATGGGTGAAGGGAAGGCAAATGGGACTAGTTTAGTTTGGGAAACCTAGTCAGCATGGACTCGTTGGACTGAAGGGTCTGTTTCTGTATTGTATGACTCCAAGACTATGACAGATCTATTTATATAAGCTAATAACTTCTCTGGTGTGGTTTGTTTTAAGTAAGGTTGTCCCATGTGTCAGTTGTGGTTTAGTTGGACGAATTCTTACCTCTGAGTCACAAGGTTCTGGGTTCAAAAACCTGAACACAAAATCACATACATACTGAAGGAGTGCTCTGCTAGCAATGGTACCGCCTTTTAAATGGTTTTAAACCTAGGCCCTACCGTGGGTGCAAACGATCCCAAGACAGTATTTTGAAGTAATTCAGGGGAGTTATCCCCAGTGTCCTCACCAATATTAAACCTCAAATGAACATCAGAAAAACTGACTATCTGATTGCAATTTGTTGGATGGTCTTTACTGAGGACATCCTCTCATTTTGATGTCCCTGTTGAACATTGATTGCCCTTCAAGGATATTTAATTTCATGAAATTTTCAGAGATGATCATTGTGCTTCTGAAAGCAGTAATCTCCTCATCTTGCCATTGAAACATGGTGCACTTGAGATCCATTCACTCTTGCTCATACTTTTTCAGAAAACATTATTTTATCAGGTTCAGCATAGATAGTACTGCTAACTGAGGTTTTCGAACTGCTTCTTTTAAGAGCTGAATTGACTTTAATAAAAATCTAACAGTAACTTCTGATGGTTGAGGCATCAAGGATATCAGATGATAGTATGTTGAAGATACCTCTGCATTTGGAAGACAATTGAATAATTCCACAAAACCTGTGATATCAATTGTATTTTCTGATCTCTCACTGGGGAGAAGTTGTTAGCAGCAACAGGCACTAATGTTTCATTGAATACGCAAAAAATGGTGAAATCCTGAAAAAAATCTACAGTTCTACAAAACCTACAGAGATAAAAGTGAAAGAAAGAAGAAATCATTTCAGTCAGAAAATGAATTATTTTTAAGTCTTCAGCAGCTTAAGAGATCAAAAAGTCAGTCTATTTCTGTGAATGCAACAATCAGTAGTTAAAAAGACTGCAGAAACAATAGCAATACTAAGCCTGCTGCTCGAAGTTTGAAACAGCTTGAATAGTGAAGCGTATTGAGAATTCTTGCACACAAAGAACAAAGAAAATTACAGCACAGGAACAGGCCCTTCGGCCCTCCAAGCCTGCACTGACATGCTGACTATCACAACTAAAATCCCCTACCGGGGACTGTATCCCTCTATTCCCATCCTATTCATGTATTTGTCAAGATGCCCGTTAAAAGTCACTATCGTATCTGCTTCCACTACCTTCCCCGGTAGCGAGTTCCAGGCACCCACCACCCTCTGTGTAAAGACATGCCTCGTACATCTCCTTTAAACCTTGTCCGTCACACCTTAAACCTACACCCCCTAGTAACTGACTCTTCCACCCTGGGAAAAAGCTTCCGGCTGTCTACTCTGTCCAAGTCCTTCATAATCTTGTAGACCTCTATCAGGCTGCCCTCAACCTCTGTCATTCCAATAACGTACAACCCTAGTTTCTCCAACCTCTCCTCATAGCTAATGCTCTCCATACCAGGTAACATCCTGGTTAATCTTTTCTGCACCCTCTCCAAAGCCACCACATCCTTCTGGTAGTGTGGTGACCAGAATTGAATACAATATTCCAAATGTGGCCTAACTAAGGTTCTATAAAGCTGCAACATTACCTGCCAATTTTTAAATTCAATGCCCCAACCAATGAAAACAAGCATGCCATACGCGTTAGATAACAAGGTGTAGAGCTCGATGAACACAGCAGGCCAAGCAGCATCAGAGGAGCAGGAAAGCTGGCATTTCAGGTTGAGACCCTTCTTCAGAAATCAGCATCGGCAGTTCCTACTATCTAAAGCCATATGCCTTGTTGACTGCCTTCTCCACCTGCGTTGCCATTTGCAGTGACCTGAGTACCTGTACACCCAGATCCCTCTGCCTATCAGTACTCTTAAGGGTTATGCCATTTACTGTCTAATTTCCATCTGGATGAGACCTCCAAAAATGCATTACCTCACATTTTCCTGGATTAAACTCCGTGTGCCATCTCTCTGCCCATGTCACTAACCGATCTATATCCTGCTGTATCCTCTGACGGTCCTCATCGCTATCAGCAATTCCGCCAACCTTTGTGTCATCAGCAAACCTACTAATCAAACCAGTTACATTCTCCTCCAAATCATTTATAAATATTACAAGTAGCAAATATCCGTGAGGAATGCCACTAATCACAGCCCTCCATTCAGAAATGCATACTTCCACTGCTACCCTCTGTCTTCTATGACCAAGCCAGTTTTTTATCCACCTTGGAAGCTCACCTTTGACCCCATGTGACTTTACCTTCTGTATCAGCCTGCTATGAGGGACCTTGTCAAAGGCCTTACTGAACTATGCAGACAACATCCACTGCCCCATGCACATCGATCATCTTTGTCACTTCCTCAAAAAACTCAATCAAGTTAGTGAGACACGACCTCCCCTTCACAAAACCATGTTGCCCCCTCTCTCCCTATTTATTTCAGAACCCTCTTCCCCTCCCCCATTTCTGATGAAGGGTTTAGGCCCAAAACGTCAAGTTTTCCTGCTCCTATGATGCTGCTTGACCTGCTGTGTTCATCCAGCCCCATGCTTGTTATTTCGGATTCTCCAGCATCTGCAGTACGTTTTATCTCTGATACAATTTTGCCTCTTGCTAATATGCCCACTTATTTCCAAGTGGGGGATAATCCTGTCTTGAAGAATCCTCTCCAATAATTTCCCTACCACTGACATAAAGCTCGCCGGCCTGTAATTAGTCGGATTATCCCTGCCAGCCTTCTTAAACAAATCAGAGTTTTACAAGTTACAAGGAGAAAAGGCATGTGAAGAATGTCAAGATGAAGAATGAACATTTTTGCATCTGAGAAAAGCTTCTGCTGAGTAGCTAAGGGAAAGCTTAAGTGACAATATTAAGAAACAAGCACTGTTATGATAATTTAAAATGATCAGGAAAAGCTTCAGTCAAAATTTGTCAAAAATGGGCACATTCAGAAAATTGTTAAAATGGCAGTACAATTCAGTTAATGACAGCGAAAAAAGATTAACAGCAAGCAGTTTATTCATATAGAAAAAACAGTGGAGGGAAAAGTAATGAAACAGCTTAGTGAAATCTTCAGATACCCACTGCACTGCTGTTATGATGCTCTATATGTTGGCTTGTAGTGGAAGCATTTAAAATACCTTGGGTTGATTCACTGTCATCAATTCTTGTTGCTGATATCACTTTAAGCTACTGATATTATCTAGGGAGGGATGCTCACAGAAACTTTCAATCTTGATGAACAATAAATCGGCTTACGTATTACTTACATTAGTTACATTACCTCGGAGATAGAACATAGAACATAGAACATTACAGCACAGTACAGGCCCATCGGCCCGCGATGTTGCGCCGACCTGTAAAACCAATCTGAAGCCCATCTAACCTACACTATTCCGTTATCATCCATATGTTTATCCAACGACCATTTAAATGCTCTTAAAGTTGGTGAGGCTACTACTTCTGCAGGCAAGGTATTCCACGCCCTTACTACTCTCTGAGTAAAGAATCTACCTCTGACATCTGTCCTATATCTATCACCCTTCAATTTAAAGCTATGTCTCCTCGTGCTAGCCGTCACCATCCGAGGAAAAAGGCTCTCACTGTCCACCCTATCTAATCCTTTGATCATCTTGTATGTCTCTATTAAGTCACCTCTTAACCTTCTTCTCTCTAATGAAAACAGCCTCAAGTCCCTCAGCCTTTCCTCATAAGACCTTCCCTCCATACCGGGCAACATCCTGATAAATCTCCTCTGCACCCTTTCCAATGCTTCCACATCCTTCCTATAATCCGGCGACCAGAACTGTACACAATACTCCAAGTGCGGCCGCACCAGAGTTTTATACAGCTGCAACATGACCTCATGGCTCCAAAACTCAATCCCTCTACCAATAAAACCTAGCACACCGTACACCTTCTTAGCAACCTTTTCAACCTGGGTGGCAACTTTCAGGGATCTATGCACATGGACACCGAGATCTCTCTGCTCGTCCACACTACCAAGAATCTTACCATTAGCCCAGTATTCTGTATTCTTGTTACTCCTTCCAAAGTGAATCACCTCTCACTTTTCCGCATTAAACTCCATTTGCCACCTCTCAGCCCAGCTCTCCAGCTTATCTATGTCCCTCTGTAACCTACAACATTCTTCCGCACTATCCACAACTCCACCGACTTTAGTGTCATCTGCAAATTTACTAACCCATCCTTCTATGCCCTCATCCAGGTCATTTATAAAAATGACAAACAGAGTGGCCCCAAAACAGATCCTTGCGGTACACCACTAGTAACTGAACTCCAGGGTGAACATTTCCCATCAACCACCACTCTCTGTCTTCTTCCAGCTAGCCAATTTCTGATCCAAACTGCTAAATCACCCTCAATCCCATGCCTCCAAATTTTCTGCAATAGCCTACCGTGGGGAACATTATCAAATGCTTTACTGAAATCCATGTACACCACATCAACCGCTTTACTCTCATCCACCTGTTTGGTCACCTTATCAAAGAACTCAATAAGGTTTGTGAGGCACGACCTACCCTTCACAAAACCGTGTTGACTATCCCTAATCAAATTATTCCTTTCTAGATGATTATAAATCCTATCTCTTATAATCCTTTCCAACACTTTACCGACAACTGAAGTAAGGCTCACTGGTCTATAATTACCAGGGTTGTCTCTACTCCCCTTCTTGAGCAAGGGGACAACATTTGCTATCCTCCAGTCTTCTGGCACTATTCCTGTAGACAATGATGACATAAAGATCAAAGCCAAAGGCTCTGCAATCCCCTCCCTAGCTTCCCAGAGAATCCTAGGATAGATCCCATCCAGCTCAGGGACTTATCTATTTTCACACTTTCCAGAATTGCTAACACCTCCTCCTTATGAACCTCAATCCTGTCTAGTCTAATAGCCCGTATCTCAGTATTCTCCTCGACAACATCGTCTTTTTCCTTTGTGAATACTGACGAAAAGTATTCATTTAGCGCCTCTCCTATCTCTTTGGACTCCACACACAACTTCCCACTACTGTCCTTGACTGGCCTTATTCTTACTCTCGTCATTCTTTTATTCCTGACATACCTATAGAAAGCTTTAGGGTTTTCCTCGATCCTACCTGCCAAAGATTTCTCATGTCCCGTCCTGGCTCTTCTTAGCTCTCTCTTTAGGTCCTTCCTGGCTAACTTGTAACTCTCAAGCGCCCTAACTGAGCCTTCACGCCTCATCTTTACATAAGCCTCCTCCTTCCTCTTGACAAGAGATTCAACTTTTTTAGTAAACCACGGTTCCCTCACTCGACCACTTCCTCCCTGCCTGACAGGTACCGACTTATCAAGGACACGCAGTAGCTGTTCCTTGAACAAGCTCCACATTTCAATTGTGCTCAGCCCCTTCAGTTTCCTTCCCCATCTTATGCATCCTAAGTCTTGCCTAATCGCCTCATAATTGCCTTTCCCCCAGCTATAACTCTTGCCCTGTGGTATATACCTATCCCTTTCCATCGCTAAAGTAAACGTGACCGAATTGTGGTCACTATCACCAAAGTGCTCACCTACCTCCAAATCTAACACCTGGCCTGGTTCATTACCCAGTACCAAATCCAATGTGGCCTCGCCTCTTATTGGCCTATCTACATACTGTGTCAGGAAACCCTGCTGCACACATTGGACAAAAACTGACCCATCTAAAGTACTCGAACTATAGCGTTTCCAGTCAATATTTGGAAAGTTAAAGTCCCCCATAACAACTACCCTGTTACTTTCACTCCTTTCCAGAATCATCTTTGCTCTCCTTTCCTCTACATCTCTGGAACTTTTCGGAGGCATATAGAAAACTCCCAAAAGGGTGACTTCTCCTTTCCTGTTTCTAACCTCAGCCCATACTACCTCAGTAGACGAGTTCTCATCAAACGTCCTTTCTACCACCATAATACTGTCCTTGACTAACAATGCCACACCTCCCCCTCTTTTACCACCTTCCCTGATCTTACTGAAACATCTAAACCCCGGACCCTGCAACAACCATTCCTGTCCCTGCTCTATCCATGTCTCCGAAATGGCCACAACATCAAAGTCCCAGGTACTAACCCATGCTGCAAGTTCACCCACCTTATTCCGGATGTTCCTGGCATTGAAGTAGACACACTTCAGACCACCTTCCTGCCTGCCGGTACACTCCTGCGAACTTGAAACCTTATTCATGACCTCACTACTCTCCACCTCCTGTACACTGGAGCTACAATTCAGGTTCCTATCCCCCTGCTGAATTAGTTTAAACCCTCCTAAAGAGCATTAGCAAATTTCCCCCCCAGGATATTGGTACCCCTCTGGTTCAGGTGCAGACCATCCCGTTTGTAGAGATCCCACCTACCCCAGAATGAGCCCCAATTATCCAGGTATCTGAATCCCTCCCTCCTGCACCATCCCTGTAGACACATGTTCAACTGCTCTCTCTCCCTTATTCCTTGCCTTGCTAGCACGTGGCACAGGTAACAAACCAGGGATAACAGCTCTGTTTGTTCTCGCTCTAAGCTTCCACCCTAGCTCCCTGAATTTCTGCCTTACATCCCCATCCCTTTTCCTCCCTATGTTGTTGGTGCCTCTGTGGACTACGATTTGGGGCTGCTCCCCCTCCCCCTTAAGGATCCCGAAAACACAATCTGAGACATCACGGACCCTGGCACCTGGGAGGCAACATACCAACCACGAGTCTCTCTCGTTCCCACAGAATCCCCTATCTGTCCCCCTAACTGTGGAGTCCCCAGTGACCAATGCTCTCCTCCTCTCCCCCCTTCCGTTCTGAGCAACAGGGACAGACTCTGCGCCAGAGACCTGTACCCCATGGCTTACCCCTGGTAAGTCGTCCCTCTCGACAGTATCCAAAACGGTATACTTGTTATTGAGGGGAACAGCCACGGGGGATCCCTGCACTGTCTGCTTGTTCCCTTTCCATCCCCTGACTGTAACCCATCTACCTTTTTCCTGTACCTGAGGTACCTGAGGTGTGACTACCTCCCTGTAACTCCTCTCAATCACCCCCTCAGCCTTCCGAATGATCCGAAGTTCATCCAGCTCCAGTTCCAGTTCCCTAACACGGTTTCCGTGGAGCTGGAGTTGGGTGCTCTTCCCACCGATGAAGTCAGCAGGGACACTAGTGGTGACCCTTACCTCCCACACTCTACAGGAGGAGCATGCAACTGCCCTGACATCCATTCCCATTGTCCTGAATTCCCAAAAATAGACTATTGGAAATAAAAACTAGTAACTTACCAAATCGGCACTCAGAACCTTTTTTGGTTAGAGGAGGAGGATGGGTGGGAGACACTACCTAAGTAGTGTTTCGGGTAAAGCAACCGCCCAAATATATTACCTCACTTACTCTGCCGTCCCATGTCTGCTCCTGATCAGCACGCACTCTGCCTATTCACGAGGTAAGTTTTTAAAGGAAAAGCTTACCTTCCCAGGCTGCCCTCGCGCCTCCTTCCGGACTCCCGCCGCTGAACAAACTGAAAAGACAAATGATTGTCTCATGTAAGTCTAAGGCACAACATAAGATTAAGTACACATTACTCTTTTAGCTCTATGCTATTAACACCATAAACAAACATTAAAGTACTATACATCTTCTGGTGAACACATGCAGAACCCACAAAATATAGACCGCTTCATAGCTCCTCCCAGGAATAGTTTTTTTTGTATCCCAATGGGTGAGCGTTATCTTGTGATATCAGTTAACCTTTTCAGGCACGAAGTCTTGTATACAACAAATCTGGTCAGTCTGCATTAATTTAGTTTTCATTTTCCTGTGTTTAGAAGACTAAAGAATGTTTAATCAAGGAATCTAAAATCATAAAGACATCCAACCCGGTACAAACAAAACAAAGAAGGTATTTCAAGTAGAGAAAATCTATAAAAAGGAATTTATAGACCTAAGATTAGATCTAGGCATTTAAGATTGTAATTGGAAAGCACTCATTCTAAAAAAGGGAGTGGAATTGTAAAATTCTTCCCTCCTAAAAGGCTGTAGATTTTGGTGTGATACTCTCTTTCTCAAAAGTCTTTAAATTGTCTATGAGAAACTCATTATTTATGAATAATCTATTACAGACATGTACTCATTTGAATCTGTATCAAATTCTACAAATTTAATTCATCTGGGCTCTAGAGACAGAGGAACGTTTTATTCCATTTAGTTATTGCTGATCTAAGATGTTAAAGGATAGTGTTTTAAAGCACTGCACAACACAATACTTTGTGTTGTTTGCTTTTAGGTTCAATGGGGTTGTTCAGATGAACTGAATGTTTGGATAGCTAGTTTGGTTAATGTGTGCAACATCCATTAAATGTTTTACTGTATACCTTCATAGTGAGTGCTAATGATGAGAAACAAACTGAATGGATTTTCTGTATAAAAATGAACAAGTTACCTCTGACTGGTAGAATTAGACCTTGCTTGTTATTTTATGTAGTAGTTTAATTTGCAAGACTTTGATTGAGTGTATTCGATCAATGTGATATAATGTGGAGTTTTAAAAGCTCTAAGTCAACTGTATAAACTGTAAAATCGGGAAGCCGAAGCAATCTTGTAATCTGATTTTCAAACTCATTCTGGAATACTTCATGATGGACTCAGCTGACAATACTTTGATGTTTGGTGTTACTCATCCTTTCATAAATTAAGTCACCCTTCTATATATTGCTTTATAAATCAACCTTTATTGCAGTCTACTAGTCAAACTTATAAACAAAACTTTTAAGGAGCCAATTGCCTTTACTGTTGAGAATTAAAAACTGCTTAGGAGATGTGTTTGTCTCTTTTTGGCATTATACATTAAAATTTGCTTTGTCTGGAAATTCTGAACATATTTCTAGTTATGATCATCAGTTATTAGATTAAGGTATAATACTTATTGTATTTTGAGGAAGATAGTTGTCATTGTCAGGCCAATCAGGAAAGCATCAGGACAGGGCTGAAGGAAAACTCAGTGAAAACTCAGTGAAACTGTGTTTCAACAAGATCACCTCTTTTTGATTGAAGCTCCAATGTGTAAAGGCCTAACCCATTCAACCTTTCTTCATAAGATAAATCTTATGCCAGAAATGAGTCATATGAATCCTCTTTGAATTGGTTCTGATGCAATTTTAGTCATTTTCAAATAGGGAGAAACATCTGTACACAATATCCCAGATGCGGTCTCACCCAAAGCTCTGAATTGCTGTGGTAAACCTATCCCATTCTGATACCCCACTTGCAATGTGATAAATACCAATATTACATTTGGCTTCCTGATTACTTTCTATACCTACATATTAACCTTGTGATTCAAATACCTGGACATCCATATCCCTGTACACCATCAAACATTTCAATCTTTCTCTCTCTAGTAAAATAGTGTACTGCCTTTCTATTCCTGTTACCAAAATGGAGAAATTAGCATTTCCCACATTATATGATATCTATCAAATTTTGTCCAGGTCATTGATATAGATTGTAAATAGTAGGGGCACTAGCCCTAATGCATGTGGCACTCCACTAGTCAGTACGCGATAATTCAAAAAAGACCCATTTGTGCCTTCTCTGTTTCCTCTTAGCTAACCATTCTTTTTATCTATGCTATTTTGTTACAGCCAAAACCACGAGATCTTATTTTGAGTTGTAAACTTTGATACGGCATTAGCAGTTTCCTTTTAGCCACATTTTCTTGTCAATTTCTCAAATAAATTTAAAGTTAGTTCAACATGATTTCCTTCTCACAAAACCATGCTGACTCTGCCTGATCCAATTATGATTTTCAAGGCATCTTGCCATAATGTTCTTAGAGATGGATTTTAGTAGTTTCCCAATGACAGAGATTAGCTTGTGGTCTCCCTCTTTTCCTGAATAAAGCATTATATTTGGTATATTCAAATAGGGCGAGATCATGCCAAAATCTAAGGAATTTTGAAAGATTGTAACTTGTGTCACTATTACACTTGCAGCCTATTTGAAAGCTATCAGGTCCTAGGAACTTACCAGCCTTTAGATCTAATAGTTTTACCAGTACCTGTTCCCAATGATCATCGATCATAGAATCCCTACAGTGTGGAAACAGGCCTTCAGCCCAACAAGTCCACACCGAACCTCAAAGCATCCCACCCAGACCCACCCTGCTATAACCCACCTGATCTACACATCCCTGAACATTATGGGCAATCTAGCACAGCTAATCCACCTAGTCTGCACATCTTTGGACTGTGGGAGGAAACCGGAGCACCCAGAGGAAACTCATGCAGACATGGTGAGAATGTGCAGTCTCCACACAGACAGTCGCCCGAAAATGGAATTGAACCTGGGCCCCTGGCGCTGTGAGCGAGCAGTGCTACCACTGTGCCACTGTGCCACCCTCAGAGACTGCCACACAAGCTTCCAGTCAGCACGCCAAGCATTCAAGTTGTGGCTAGAATCCTACAGACCTGATCAGGATGGAGCTTGAAACTATTATCTTGGCGTTATTAGCACCACGCTCTAACCAGCTGAGCTAACCGACCAGCCCCCAAATGCACTGCGAGGCACTGATGGGGAGGTGGTCAATATTTTAGTTTCCTCCCGTCCTTTTTATTCTTTGTTTTCAAGCATCTAAGGCAAGTCTCATTAGCACTGCCAATGCAGCCAAACACAAAATCATAGAATCCCTACAGTGTGGAAACAGGCAATTTGGCCCAACAGGTCCATTCCGCCACTCCGAAAAGCATCCCATCCAGACGCATTCCCCTAACCTACAAATTCTCCATTTTCCATGACTAACCCTACCTAGTCTGTACATCCCTAAGTACTATGGGCAATTTAGCATGGCCAATCCACCTAAATTGCACATCAGTGGACTTTGGGAGGAAATCGGAGCGCCCGGAGGAATCCCACGTAGACGCAGGGAGAATGTGCAAACTCCAAACAGACAGTTAGCTGAGGGTAGAATTGAACCTTGGTCCCTAATGCTGTGTGGCAGCAGTGCTAACCAGAGCCACCATGCTGCCCCAAAGAAAATATTTCTTTGCTTTCAATTATCAATTCCTGAGATTCACTTCCCAAATGATCAACAGGTGCTATTGTAACTCTTTGTAACTCTTTGTAACTTTGTAACTTTGTAACTATTGTAACTCAGTTCGCAACAAACAACTGCACCTCCCAGTCGCGAACCATTTCAACTCCCCCTCCCATTCCTCAGATGACATGTCCATCCTGGGCCTCCTGCAATGCCACAGTGATGCCACCCGAAGGCTGCAGGAACAGCAAATCATATTCAGCCTGGGAACCCTGCAGCCCAATGGCATCAATGTGGATTTCACAAGCTTCAAAATCTCCCCTCCCCCAACCGCATCCCAAAACCAGCCCAGCTCATCTCCACCTCCCTAACCTGTTTTTCCTCTCACCTATCCCCTCCTCCCACCTCAAGCCACACCCCCATCTCCTACCTACTAACATCATCCCGCCCCCTTGACCTGTCCGTCCTCCCTGGACTGACCTATCTCCTCCCTACCCCTCTACCTACACTCACCTTTACTGGCTCCATCCCCGCCTCTTCGACCTGTCTGCCTCCTCTCCACCTATCCTCTCCTCTATCCGCCTCCCCCTTTCTCCCTATTTATTTCAGAACCCTCTTCCCCTCCCCCATTTCTGATGAAGGGTTTAGGCCCGAAACGTCAAGTTTTCCTGCTCCTATGATGCTGCTTGACCTGCTGTGTTCATCCAGCCCCATGCTTGTTATCTCTATTGTAACTCTTTTCCTTTTTAACCATTTGTTGAAGCTCTTGCTATCTGTTTTTATATTTCCAGACAGCTTTCATTCATATTCTAATTTACCTGTTCTTTTTAGTCAGTTTTTGTCGGTTCTTAAAGTCTATCTAGTTTTTGACCTATCACTAATTAACAACATTGAACAATATTTCTTTCAATTTGATACTATCAGTAATATACCTGTTTAGCCATGGATGATGCATCATTTTCAAGGAATATTCTTTCTCACTTGAATAAATCTTTACAAAGAATTATTGCATATCTCCTTAAATATCTGCCCTTTAAGTTAGTTTCCCAGTTCACTATAGCCAACTCTGTCTTCATAAGTACACTTATTTAGGTTTAAAACATTTGTCTCAGACTCACATTTTCCACCTTCAAATTGAGCATGAAATTCTATCATGTTATTATTGGTGTCACATAAAGGTGACTAATTTAATTACAGTGTACAATACAAAGTCTAGAATACTTGCTCCCTGGTGGGTGCTAGTATTCACTGCTCTAAAAAAATTGTCCTGAATATATCCTATGATCTCATTTTCCAGGCTAACTTTGCCAATGCGCTTAACCAGAACTACTTGTAGACTAAAGTCATGCATGATTATTGCAGTATCTTTTAACATGCATCCTTTATTTCTTCTGATATACTCTCTCCTTTAGTGTGAGGGGACCATTAACGACTTCTGCAAGTGACCTCTTACCTTTGCTGTATGCAATGCATAAAGGAAATTACCTTCGACCAACTATCATCCATAATTTTCAATATCATCTTGCACATTTCTGAGGCCCTCACTCTAGTGTTCAATTATTCTGTGTTTGATTTAGTGAGTCTATGAGCTTATTTACTCTCGATATTCACTGTACTTGATTGTTTAAGTCTGGGTATGGAGTCCTGTGGAAGTTTATTTACTTAACCTCAACCACTAAGTCAGAGGGAGATACATGGAGGCTTCACTGGTATTTATTCATGCGTAAGGAAAGAAGGCCAAATCCTTAGAAGGGAAAAATGGATTCTCCCCAAGCTATTGCAGTATATTAATCTTTATACGATCTTTACATGGGCATTACATTATTTGAATTGCCAAAAGAATCATGTGACTGCATTCAGCCAATCATGGTCAAATTCTATGATATTTGAATAGTAAATTAACACTCTGGCATGTGCACAGGAAGGTGAGGAGGTAATCAAATGACCAACCATTATGTCTTTAATCTTGTTTCCACAGGAGACCTCATCTTAAAGAGTGGAGAATTCTATCTGTTTATCCCTCCAGTACAATGGCTTAATGTCTTAGGGTGACATCTAGCCTTCTCTTCATGAAAGGCTCATTTGCTCTGGGCCTAGAATTGTAGTTTTATCGCTTCACTGTACTGAGTGATTCTTTGAAACATGATTATTTGTTTTAATCCTTTCTCTCTTTCTTCATGTTCTGTTTGTTCTGCTAACATGTCTGACCTTATACCACCTTAATCTAGATCAATTTGACTATTTTGCCCCAACCTACAGTAACTTGCTCCAAATTTTATCCAAAATAAGAATATTTAAACTTTAACTGACTTTTCCCCTTTCATGGACTCAAAACAGCAAACAAACTGCTAGAAGTTATAGATTTATAAGAATGGAGCAGCCATTTTAAAGCACAGTGAACACACCAATTACAGAGAAATTGGGTCATTTCTATAAAACTCTGCAGCATATAAAATAAGTATAAATCTATCATCAACATCTGTGACATTCTAACAATCAGAAAGTTTAATAAGACAGTAAAAGTATGGAGGAGAGCAGACCAGAAGCAACACCTCCTGATCATTCAAAGCTTTTTCACATGCCAAAAGCTTTAGTCAGGAGTTTGATGAAATAATCACCATATTTATTTGAATGGATGCAACTGAATTAGTGCAGAAGATGCTCAAACACCTTACAATGCAAAGGAGTTCACTAGATCAGCATCTCACCTAATGTGGCAACATCTTTTATGTAATGTGAGCACTTTGACATGCAGCTATACCTCACACCACCACAGGTCGATGATTTTTGAACGTATTTTGCCTTTAAATAATCCGCTAAAGTTGTATCCCTATCTTGGAAACAAAGCTCTCAATTTCTAAGTGTTACCTATTGTCAGTTTCTTGACTTTACAGTTACTCAATTATTTTGATGTGTTGTTTTTCTTCACACTATTCATCATAACATGTTTTAGTTCTGCATCATTATAGAATTAATTGCTGTTTGTTGTAAAATATCAATATTCTCTTGATGAATAAAAATATTGCACAGGAAAATAAACCCTTTGTATTAATTTTAGGTGGCTCTGGTGGGAATACACCAAAGGATTTTAAATACAATTTCATGCTAAAAAATTAGGCATTTGTAATACTGTATTCAGCACATTATCAAGATTGCAAAAACCATTCATCATATGCAAATAAACCTGGATACGTAGAGCATGCCTGGAGAGCAACCTTTTCCTTCTGACAGTTCTGAGTTGACTAACACAAAGATAGACTGCAATTAGACCTTATTTCCATATATTTTGAATTTAAATGGGCTAGCACACCGAGGCAATAGATTTTGTTTTTACTGGATCCTGGAAATTGACCAATGCTCCATATCAATCCAGTGAGGTCCTTAAAATGTGATCTGCACATGAGGATATCAATGTTATAACAGCAGAACTGGTGCAAGCAGCCATCTAAAAGCCAGAGGTTTCAGTTGTAGAATACCATTAGTAGAAGTTTCAGTTGTCTTCACCCAATCTTTATGCAGCCAGATCTTGGGCTATGTGGTGACAATTAAAAATAGAACCAGATGGTAAAATATTGATTGACTAGTGGAAAAGCGAGGAGATTTTGGGTGAATTGAAAATAAATGTAAACAACGCAAAACATCATAAGGAGATGACAAGGTGTAGAGCTGGATGAACACAGCAGGCCAAGCAGCACCAGAAGAGCAGGAAAGCTGACATTTTGGGTCTGGGCCCTTCTTCAGAAAAGGGTCTTCTGAAGAAGGGTCCAGACCCGAAACCTGGAGCTGCTCTGTTCATCCAGCTCTACGCCTTGTTATCTCAGATTCTCCAGCATTGGCGGTTCCTACTATCTCTAAAACATCATAAGTATATCAGATTGCAGAACTTAATTGCAGACTTAAGATGCTATCGCTATATGACGCATGAAATACTACGATTTATTTTCATGTATAGATGCTTAGGGAGTTCTGAGTTCAAAAGGTCTTTTGTAGAATTGACATTTATTTGTTTATTCTGAAAGAACATTCCTGAAAGTGCTAAGGCATTAAACAAGGGAAATAATCAGTGCGGTAGAACCGTCAGTAAAACATGATGTGCAATGTCAGAAATCACACAACACCAGGTTATAATCCAACAGGTTTATTTGAAAACGCAAGCTTTCAGAGGCTCAGACCTTCTTCCATCACAAAATGCAATGACTTTTTATCGGGTGGCACGGTGTATCGCTGACTAACATTGCTGCCTCACAGCATCAGGGACCCGGGCTTAATTCCAGCCTTAAGTGATTGTGCAAACTCCACACAGACAGACATTCTCCCTGTGTCTATGTGGGTTCCTATGCTGCTCCAGTTTCCTCCCATCATCCAAAGATGTGCAGGTTTGGTGGATTGGCCATGCTAAATTGCCCTGTGATGTCCAGAGATGATGACTAAAAATCCCATGCAGGTCATGGTGAAGGTCTGGGTGGGATGCTGTTTGTGAGGTTGGTGAGACTTGATGGGCCAAATGGCCTGTTTTTGCACTGTAGGGATTCTATGGTTCTGATTTAAAAATCCATTTATTTTTAGTTATTTTGAAAAGTTTGTAAGAGTCAAACCATAAGAAACAAAATTGATGGCCTGTAGGACAAAAAAGAAAGACATTGTTTAAATCACGTATAAAATCTTCACCTTGTAGCTTAATATATAACTTACGAATATTACAAAGGAAATTTAAAAAATGCAATTTTTCTACTGTTAAAGCTTGCATAACTTCTATTAAGAGAATAATCAGACCTAATGGAACAATTGAAGTGTCACTTATCAGTGCACTTTGGTGAACATTATTGTATTTCAGAAACAGACAATTAAAATATCGCACTCCCATGTTTTATAGAATACCTTAAATAGCTTGTAAAAAGGTCCCTCCTTATGGAAACTTGCATTATACCTTCTATACTTTTATATTGTACAAAAATCAGTTACATTGAAAAATGAAGCCTTCTCCAATTGTATTTCTTGAATCATGCTGTGCTTGATATGCATAAATTATACTTTGATATTTTCAAACTTTAACTTTTGTAACTTAAATTAATAGAAGGCTGTGAAGAAGAAAATGCTGTTGTCTGTGACATTCTTGTTCCCTTCGTTTCTGACATAGATTTATGATTTTTTATATCATTTTGTATTATAGCCTATTTTCAGAACATGCTAGTGTAAATTGCTGATAGTAAGATTGATGTAAATTTTAAGGTACTATTGGTAAAAGTTACATTAAGGAAGTTCTATGCCAAAGCCAAAATATGGGTAATAAAGGGTAATATAAAGCTAGTTCTTGGAACTTGGGGTAAGGGATAGATATGGATAAAAGAAGCCAAATCATCGAGCTATAATTTTATGTAATAGAGTGATTTCAAGAAGCAATTCAATATAGTTTATGATAAAACTTTCACAAAATGGTATTTTGTGTGTTATGTGTATATTGAGCTAAGTATACTGCAACTTTGCATATTATTTGTATTCATTTAATTAATTGCCTGAGAATTAGCTGAACGCAATGTAGAGACTGTTGGCATCATCTTGGTATCTTGAAGAATAATTCATCAATTGTACAGTAAGCATGTTGACAGATTTTGCAAAAAGTTTAAGTATTTATCTCTCTGTAAGAGATTCACCTGAAAAAGATTGTCTGTTAGACAAGAATTGAGTACATAGGAGTAAAATCTTTGGGGTCAAAGTCGTCATTGCCTTCAGTAGAAACTTTTTGTGCGGTTTGACGATGAGCAGATTATTAGGTATAAAGTATTTGTAAAGCAAACTAATTCATTCACAGTTTCAGCTTGATTACTGAGGTGATTGATGCCTTTCACTTATGTTGATTTCATCAAAGATTCACTATTTGTGACCTTCCCAAGTCAGCAAATCTTCTTGCCTTAGAAAGGAAGAATTCATATTTTAAAATGCACTTATAAAGTGTTTAAGATTGATTTACATGCAAAGATACTGGTGTTTCCATGTTCCCATAATGCTTGAAACAAATCATATTCCTATAGGGATGTGGGAATTGCAAGAGCCTCATTTGTAGTCGTATATAAAATGATACTGCTACTGTGATGGAAGCTACCAATACCATGGATAAGTAATCATAGCTGATTATATCAAATCACAATAAAATAAATAGATAGCAATAGCTATGAAATTAGTTTGAAAATTGTTATATTGGTCGATTGTCTGTCTTTAATTTTATGAACAGTGGCAGGAAAAATGGAAATTTAATACCACTGTTTGAGAAGGGAGGAAGGCAGAAGATAGGAAATTATAGGCTGGTTAACATAACCTCAGTCATTGGTAAGATTTAGAGTCCGTTATTAAGGATGAGATTGTGAAGTATCTGGACATGCATGACAAAAATAGGGCTGAGTTTACACAGTTTTGTCAAGGGGTGGTCATATTTGACAAATCTGTTAGAATTTTTGAAGAGGCAACAAGCATGTTAGACAAAGGAGAGTCAATCAATGTCATCTATTTGGATTTCCAGAAGGCCTTTGACTTGGTGCAGCACAGGATGCTGCTAAATAATACAATAACCTGTGGTGTTAGGGGCAAGGTACTGGCATGGATGGAGGATTGGCTAATTAGCAGAAAGCAGTGAATGAGGATAAAGGGGTCTTTCAGAATTGCAGCTGGTAATTGGTGGAGTTCCTGCAGGGGTCAGTGTTAGAACCACAACTATTCATATTTTTATATTTACAATCTGGACAAAGGAACTCAGTGCATGGTTGCTAGGTTTAAGAGATGACCAAGTATAGGTGGAGGATTCAGGTAGTTTTGTGGAAGTGGCAAGGCTACAGAAGGACTTGAACAGGCTAGGATAGTGAGCAAAGAAGTGACAAATGGAATACAATGTAGGAAAGTGTGAGGTTAAGCACTTTGGTGTGAAGAATAGAGGCAGAGAATAAATGGAAATCTGAAGCACATACTTAAGAGTTCTAGCTCAGGATTCTCTCAAGGTTAATATGGAAGTTCAAATGGCAGTTAGGAAGGCAAATGCAATGTTAGCATTTGTTTCACAAGGGCTAGAAGACAAGGGCAGAGGTACTGAGCAAGATACACTGCTAAGGATGTATAAGGCTTTGGTCAGACAGTAAATGGAGTGTTATGAGCAGTTTTGGGCCCTATAGCTAAGAAAAGATATGCTGGTGTTAGAGGAAGTCCAGAGGATGTTTACAAGAATAATCCCAATCTCATCATATGAGGAGCAGTTGAGGATTCTGGGTCTGAACTCAATGGCGTTTAGAAGGGTGAGGGAGTTTTCACTGAAACTTACAGATTACTAAGAGGCATGGTTAGAATGGATGTGGAGAAGATGTCGGAGAGAATAGAATCCAAGGGCATAGCCTTAGATTGAAGGGACAACTATTTAGAACTGAGCTGAAGCCAAATTTCATTAGCCAGAGGATGAATAACCTGTGGAACTCATTGCCACAGAAGGCCAAGGAGGAAAAGATATTGAGTGTGATTATGACAGAAGTAGATATGTTCTTAATTACTAAGAAAATCAAGAGTTATAGAGAGAATGCAGGAGAATCGGTTTGAGATACATATCAGCCATGATTGAATAATAGAGCAGACTCAAGCCAAATGGCTTAATTCTGCTCCTACATCTTATGATCTTTGTTTCTGAATTAAAACTAAAAATAAGGGAACCATTCAATCATCAGATGGAGGTGAAGAAATGACGTTAATAGCGTTAATGGGTCATATGAAAAGTCAAAGATCTCGAACATTAACTTTATTTCTATCTTCACAAAGGTCACCTGACCTGCTGGTTATTTCCTGTTTTAATTTCACATTATTAATACACACAGACATTTGTATAGGTAACTGCACAAGTCAGATGTTCAAAAGAAGTATTGTGAGATAAAAATTCAAATAGGTTGGGATCTTACAGAGATCTGAGTGACATGGGTTGTGGTAAGATTTGTGGCAGAATTGTCAAGAAGTACCAAGAGATTGATCTCAACATTAGAAGTGTCTTGCTCTAACTTTATGCTTTTGAAAAAGGGTGCTATGAATTTCTTGCTAAATAGCAATGATTTGCCTATCAAGCGGGATTTTTGCTTTTTAAAAGATCTGTCAACAGCTCAAGTCACCTCAATAACTTTCAGCTTCCCATCTTACCAAACACACTAAAACATTCTAGACATCAAGACAAAAGATGGAAAATTATAGGCTGATTAGCCTAACCTCAGTTGTTGGTAAAATTCTAGAATCTATCGTTAAGGATGAGATTTCTAAATTCTTTGAAGCGCAGGGTCAGATTAGAACAAGTCAGCATGGATTTAGTAAGGGGAGGTCATGTCTGACAAACCTGTTAGAATTCCTTGAAGAGGTAACAAGTAGGTTAGACCAGGGAAACTCAGTGGATGTTATCTATCTAGACTTCCAAAACGCCTTTGATAAGGTGTCTCACGGGACGCTGCTGAGTAAGGTGAGGGCCCATGGTTTTCGAAGTGAGTTACTGGCATGGATTGAGGATTGGCTGTCTGACAGAAGACAGAGAGTTGGGATAAAAGGCTCTTTTTCGGAATGGCAACCGGTGACAAGTGATGTCCCACAAGGTTCAGTGTTGGAGTCGCAGCTGTTCGCTTTATATATTAATGATCTGGATGAAGGGACTGGGGGCATTCCGGCGAAGTTTGTCGATGATACGAAGTTGGGTGGACAGGCAGATAGTACGGAGGAGGTGGGGAGGCTGCAGAATGATTTAGACAGTTTAGGAGAGTGGTCCAGGAAATGGCTGATGAAATTCAACGTGAGCAAATGCGAGGTCTTGCACCTTGGAAAAAAGAATACAGGCATGGACTATTTTCTGAACGGTGAGAAAATTCATAAAGCCGAAGTACAAAGGGATCTGGGAGTGCTAGTACAGGATTCTCGAAAGGTTAACTTGCAGGTTGAGTCCGTGATTAAGAAAGCGAATGTAATGTTGTCATTTATCTCAAGAGGGTTGGAATATAAAAGCAGCGATGTGCTTCTGAGACTTTATAAAGCTCTAGTTAGGCCCCATTTAGAATACTGCGTCCAATTTTGGGCCCCACACCTCAGGAAGGATATACTGGCCCTGGAGTGTGTCCAGCGGAGATTCACACAGATGATCCCTAGAATGGTAGGCCTAACATACGATGAATGGCTGAGGATCCTGGGATTGTATTCATTAGAGTTTAGAAGGCTGAGGGGAGATCTAATAGAAACTTGCAATATAATGCATGGCTTAGAAAGGGTGGACGCTGGGAAGTTGTTTCCATTAGGTGGGGATACTAGGACCCGTGCGCACAGCCTTAGAATTAGAGGGGGTCAATTTAGAACAGAAATGAGGAGACATTTCTTCAGCCAGAGAGTGGTGGGCCTGTGGAATTCATTGCCATGGAGCACAGTGGAGGCCGGGACATTGAATACCTTCAAGGCAGAGATTGATAAATTCTTGATCTCGCAAGGAATCAGGGCTACGGGGAGAGTGCGGGTAAGTGGAGTTGAACTGCCCATCAGCCATGATTAAATGGCAGAGTTGAGTCGATGTGCCAAAAGGCCTTACTTCCACTCCTATGTCTTGTGAACTTGACATGGAAGTCAAAGCAGATATAGTGTGAATTTAGCTCATCATTTGCTGTGAAGGATTTTCATGTTGGCCACTGGGCACCATCATTTCAGGGCACACAACATGGGCACCAGCAACATGTATCCAACACCCACTGAATGACATTGGCATTTGATATCTGCCATCCCACTGGTACATCTCTGATCCACTACTGCACTTCAATACAGAACCTCAGCTGCACCAAGAACTACCATTGCTGCAGTAAAGACATGGGCACTCTAGGACAAACACGTAGACTAAAACATTAACTTTACTTCTCTCTTCAGACGTTGCCTGTCCTGCTGAGTATTTCCTGTTTTAATTTCACATTACTAACGTCCACAGAGATAGGCATTAGATTGTAAACTGGACCAAGATGCATCTTCATGTACTTTGCTGACTTTCATAGGGCTCACTCACTCTGCACTCACCTAGATGCTGACAGCATCCCTGTCTTGCATTGTCTTTTTGTGTTTTAGCCCTCATGCAAAGATATCAGACTCATATTACTTCTGTCTTGATTTGCTGTTTAGCACAGATACAACAAGATGCTTGTGATGGTTGTTAGCAGGCTTTAGTCAAGTCAAGAGAAATAACCTTCTGTCAAGGGCAGATTGATACCAGTCCAGGGTTTGGAAATGCTCAATCACAGAGAAAGGCAGGTATTTAGTGCCAAGGAAGTGGGTAGCTCAGCTATAACTTTTGGTCTATATAGAGAAATGTCTCAATCAAGTGAGCAGACGACACAGTGAGCATGCAGGGTTAGTAGTGGTAATGTTGGGATGAATGACAGTAAGCGAGTGAAGATATTGCAGACACAGAGATAGGGATAGGGCATGAGCCTTGGTGGAAGTTGGGTATTGAAGCAGATATAAAATGAATGTGATGAACCGGCAAGAAGATGGTGACACTTATGCTGGAGGAGTAGAGAAGTTCATTGACTTTCTCAGACTTAGAGATTTTACACCACGGAGAAAGGTCCTTCAGCTTCCAGTGCATTCTGGGCATTAAACAATTATCTATTCTAACTCCATTTTCCAATGTTTGGATTGTAGCTTTGTCTGCTATGGCGTTACAAGAGTTCCTTTAAGTGCTTCTCAAATGTCTTTATAGCTCCTGTCCCTACCATGGAATTTCTAATGCTGTTTCTTATTTAAGTTATAATAAATGGAAGAAAGTACAATAACACCATTATCATTTTTAGAACACAAGACATAACAATCCAAATCTACTATTAAGGAGGTCACAGTAAGACATTTCGAAAATCGTCGGGGATACCATGCAGGTAAGGTTTTGGGAAAGGGAAGTTCAAAAGATTCATTGAAGTTTGTAAGGATACAATAAATAGGATGGATAAAGGGGTATGCATAAATGCAGTGTACTTGGATTTCCAAAATGAAAGGCATTAAATAAGATTCTAAACAAAAGTTACCAAACAAGCTTGTTTACAGATATGGGAGAGAGACATGTTGAATCCATTTATTCTCCCATCTTCTGTCTATAAGGACAGGATTTTTGTAGTACAGTGGTAGTGTCCCAGAAAGCCCAGATTCAAGTCTCACTTGCTCCAGAGATGTGTGATGATATGACTGAACAGGTTGATTAGTAAAAGAAATCTGTCTGCAAACATGATGGTTTAACTTTGAATATGTTGTGGCATGTTTTGTAAATCCCATTTTTAGTGGTCAATTTCTTTAAAAGGTACTCACAGGAAATGATTACACATTCAAAGCCAATGTGGTCTTCGAAAATTCACACACCAAAACAAGAAGAAACAAAGAGTTTTACAGCTATGTAGATTAAAGTCCAAAGGTGCAGATGTGATTTTACTTGAATCAGAGTCCAATATGAATTTATTGACTCATTAGTGAAAGTGATTCTAAGTGATTGAGGAACAGGAGTTGCAGATCTTCTTTGAAGGTGGTGATACCACAGCAAGATGATTCTTAAAGCCTAGGAATTAGTTGATTTTTCAGTTGAACACAAGATTCTTTCAAGAAATGGCTTTTGAGGAGTCAAGGACTGGAGGCATTATTAGGTCTTGACCTAGGTTATGATTTATTGTTCTCTGTTCTATTGTGAAAAGCAGACTGAAATAAAGCTTCAGAAATGTATCACTAAAACTTTTCAAAGACCAAAGGAGTTCTGGTAATATGATGGACCAATTAAGGAGTTAACTTCAACTTATCAATTAGTTTTCTATCTCTGTGATCAAGGACCCATTGTTCACTTTAGGGCAAAAGGTTGGAGCTATTAGCCTCCTAAAAGATAATGTGCTTTGATAATTGTGTTACCATATTTGCAGTGCTCCAATTTATAGGCTCTAAATTTACTGCACAGAGACCAGTATCGCATCACCAAGTCACCCTTTATTTCCATTTGCACAGTACATGGGATCTGACCAGCCAGCTCTAAGCCAGCCCCTAAACTGAGGAGACCTTCGAAATTTCCTGTTTATGTCTATCAGCCAGGGATCCCCGATTGTTCCAGGTTAACAACAGCAAAGAAGGATCTTATAGTCAATGAGATCCACCTGGTCCTGGTTCCAATTGCTAGATAACTTTGTTTACTGTAGATTTCCAGAACTCTAATCAACTTCAAAATCATGTAATCTGTAGCAACAATTTCAGTTCAAAAGAGTCCATTTTAAAATTAACAAAATATAGTTTTCGCAACAAGTAATGATCCTTGTCATGTCTTAATGGTCATCCGTACTTTGTGTGAAGATAATGGTATACTAGCCTTGATTGAAAGAGGATTTGAGTTCAACTGTCTTACTGCAGCTATACATGTCAACAATAAGTATTAACAATTTATATAATATCTCCTCCTTATAAACTTTGGAAGTTTCTAGAAACAAAGATTCTTCCTGTATCACCATAGGCTGAGTAACATTTGCCTTCTCATTAAAAACAGATGCAAAGTAATTTTTTAACACCCCAGCCATGCCTCTGTCTCCACGTACAAATCCCTTTCTGTTTCCTAATTGTCCATATGCCTTCTTTTGCTTCCTTTTCATAAGTTTTGTGCCTGTAGAAAACTTTGGGTTCTCCTTTATGTTTTCTGCCAGGCTTTTCTCATAGTCCCTCTTTATTTCTCTTAACTGCTTTCTCACCTTCAATCGGATCCTTTCCGTTCACTTTGGTTCTCAATTGTATGTTCTATCTGATTTGTGTCATAAGCACACTTTTTTCTTTGGCTTGATTTGCATTTCTTTTTTCATTCAGGGAGCTCTGGTTTGTCTTACATTTGGACTCAGATGACTGTAAATTGCTGGAAGGTATAGATGGGTTGGTCAGATAGAAGAGCAGTGGCAGATGGATTTAACTTCGATACGTGCAAGGTTATACACTTTGGAAGAAGAAACAAGATGTGAGAGTAGTCAATGGAGACATGACACTGGCTAGCTTTGAGGAACCGAGGGACAATGGGTTAATTATTCACAGATCCCTGAAGTTGGCAAAGCACATGAATAGGATAGTTAAGAAGGGTTATGGGACATTTGCTTTCATCAGTCGGGGCATAAGGTATAAAAGCAAGAAGGTAATGTTGGAGTTGTTCATAGCAGTAGTTAGGCCACAGCTGGAGTACTGTGTGCAGTTCTGTTCACCTCTCTACAAGAAGAATGTGATAGCACTAGAGGGGGTACAGAGGAGGTTCAACAGGATTTTTCCTGGGATGGAGAAATTGAGCTGTAGGGATAAACTAGATAGGTTCGTATTGTTTTCTTTTGAGCAGATATGACTGAGGGGGGACATGATTGAGTTGAATAAAATTATGAGGGATTTGGACAGGGTGAATAGAGAGCAGCTATTCTCCTTGGGTTGAGGTGTCAATCACTAGGGGGCATAGTATTAGGGTAAAAGGTAGGAGATTCAGTGGGGATTTGAGAAAAAAAACATTTTCTACTCAGAAGGCGGTGGGAATCTAGACTGCACTGTCTGGGAAGGTGGTGAAGGCGCCAAACCTTACAACCGTTAAAATATATTTGGATAAACACTTAAAATATCATAACATTCAAGAATATGGGACAAGTGCAGGAAGTTAGGATTAATGCACCTCTTGCGGCAGTTAAGTCCAAGCAAACTTGATGGGCTAAAGAGCCTTTTCTGTGCTGTATGACTCAATGACTGTATCTACCTTTTGAGGAAATATACCTTGACTATGCTTGAACCATTTTTTTTTGAAGGTAGCCCATTTTCCAAAGACAGTTTTGCCTCTCCACAGCCTCATGGCACTTTCCACTTTAATTGCAGAAGGTTTAACACCTGTCCGTTTACTTCCTACCTCCTCAGCAGCCAAGGGCCCAAAAACAGGGCCTCCAGGTGAAGCAGTGTTTTACCTGCATGTCACACAATCTAGACTACTGCATTCACTACTTACCATGCGGTCTCCTCTACAGGGGGGAGATGAAGCATAGACTGGGTGACTGCTTTGCGGAATGCTTACACTCTGTCGTAAAAAAGGCCTTGAACTTCCAGTTGCCTGCCACTTTGAAACATCACCCTGCTCCCTGGCCAACATATCTGTCTCAAGTTTGCTGCAGTGCTCTAGCTAAGTTCAGCACAAGCTGGAAGAAAAGTACCTCATTTTTTGCATGGTGAACCTTCAGCCTTCTGGAATCAACATCGAGTTCAATAACTTTACAGCGTGAGCTCTCCTATGTCCTTACCCCAACTCCTACACACCAGGTCTTACTATCACATAGTCTTCAATTATAAACAACACATTGTTAGCCATTGGCAGTCCCCATTAATAGCTATTCACCCTCCTAACCAGATTGTTATCCACTCCTTTCTCTGTCCAACTGTTCTTCTGTCTCTTTGAGCTCTATCCCCAATTATAGTCTACTCCTTAGCCCCTCTCCCCACCCTACCTTCTGTTTTGGCTCAGTGGTTAGTACTGATTGCCCAAAGTATCAGGGATCCAGATTTGAATCCAGCCCTGCGCAACTGTCATTGTGGAGTTTGCACACTCTCTTCATGTCTGCATAGGCTACCCTCAGATGCTCCAGTTTCCTTCTACAATCCAAAAATATGCAGATTAGGTGGATTGGCCATTATCCATTGTGTCCATGGTTGTACAGGCTAGGTGGGTTAGCCATGGTATATGCAGGATTATAGAGACAGGGTGAGGGGGGGGAATGCTCTTCAGAGAGTCAGTGTTATTCGATGGGCCGGATGGCCTGCTTCCACAATGTGGGGATTCCATGATTCTATGATATAAAACAACACTTTTCTAGCTACCATCAGTTCTGAGGAAGGGTAACTCGACCCAAAATATTAATTCTGATTTCTCTCCACATTTGCTGCCAGACCTGCTGACCTTTTCCAGCAACTTTTATTTAGCAACTAATAAAGCCTAGAACTTTATTAGAACAGGCGCACAGCATTGCATTTTTTTTTATTCATTCATGGGATGTGGGCATTGCTATTGAAACCAGCATTTATTGCTCAGAGGGCAGTTAAGAGTCAACCACATTGCTATGTGGTCTGGTCTGGAATCACATGTAAGCCAGACCAGGTGAGGATGGCAGATTTCCTCCCCCAAAGGACATTAGTGAACCAGATGGGTTTTTCCTGACAATTGGCAAAGGTTTCATGGTCATCATTTAATTACTTAATAATTAAAAACAATTCCAGGTTATTTTTGAATTCAAATTCCACCATCTGCCATGGTGGAATTCAGACTCAGGTCCCCAGAACATTACCTGGGTCTCTGGATTAATAGCCTAGTAATAATACCACGAGGCCATCACCCATCAATATTAACCCAGTGAATACTTTAGCATAGAAATCAGGTATGAGGAAGGAATTAAATTTATGGGCAGATGTTTAGTTTTAACAGCACGGGCTGATAATTACAACAGAACATTAAGTACCTTAATTCATCAGCCTCGAGGAATTGATGTCTACTTCAAGTGCTTCAATGGATACAATATTTGAATGAGGTAGAGCCAAAAGGTGGGTGGTGTGAGCACCATTTAGGTATCCTAGCTTTCCTCCAGTTATGTCATCTCAATTCATAGAATCGTAGAATCCCTACAGTGTGGAAACAGGCCCTTCAGCCCAACAAGTCCACACCGACCCTGAGAGCATCCCACCTGGACACATTCCCCTATAACCCGCCTAATTTTCACATCCCTGAATACTACAGACAATTTAGCATGCACATCTTTGGACCATGGGAGGAAACCCATGCAGACACAGGAAGAACATGCAAACTCCACACAGACAATCACCCGAGGCTGGAATTGAACCTGGGTCCCTGGTGCTGTGAGGCAGCAGTGCTAACCACTGAGCCACCATGCCACCCAAATTGAAACTGGCAAAAGGAAGAATTCTTCACCTCTGACATTCTTTCCTCATGGAAGTCCATCATCCTTGTTTGAGCTCGCTGTAAAGAATAGAAAACTTTGCCTGATATCTGGAAGCTTTGACTTTGAAGTGGCTTTGTTAGTTATAATGAACATTTAATATAATGCATGCTGTTGAATTATGTAATAAGTTAATGGTTCTGAAAGGGTTAACAGTGAAGTTGCATTAGTACATCCAACCTGATGATATCATGCAGTCTTTTGGTGAAGACCAGTTAGTTTTGCATAATGTTCCAATAGGAACAAACATGACATACATGGCACCTGCAAGTTGTAGTCATGTCTAACTAGTTAATATTAGTGTACCTATTGCTATCGTGTAATGAAGTACACCTTGTAATATTGGACAAGTACCACTTTGGTAAATACTCTCCAGTGGTTTATCCTTTACCGTATGATTAAACATGCTGACAGACTCAGCTGGTAAAGGTGGTTTGCTGGCAGTGAACTATCCCAACCACAAGCTGCACTGTTTAACCAGAGACCAGTACAACAGGCTGCACAATGTCCAATCAGGAGCATTAAAAGACCAGGAAATAATTGTTGATATATAGTCATCTTTAGATGTAAGTTATAACTGGGTAAGGAGACAAAGTTGACAGATGAGGGAAGGGCTGTAGATGTCAGATACATGGACTTCAGCAAGGCATTTGATAAGGTTCCCCATGGTAGGCTGATGGAGAAAGTGAAGTCGCATGGGGTCCAGGATATACTAGCTGGATGGATAGAGAACTGGCTGGTCAACAGGAGACAGAGTTGTAGTGGAAGGGAGTTTCTCAAAATGCAGAACTGTGACCAGTGGTGTTCCACAGGGATCTGTGTCGGGACCACTGTTGTTTATGATATACATAAATGATCTGGAGGAAGGTATAAATGGCCTGATTAGCAAGTTTGCAGATGACACTAAGATTGGTGGAGTAGCAGGTAGTGAGGGGGACTGTCGGAGAATGCAGCAGAATATTGATAGATTGGAGAGTTGGGCAGAGAAATGGCAGATGGAGTTCAATCCAGGCAAATGCGAGGTGATACATTTTGGAAGATCCAATTCAAGACCGAACTATACAGTAAATGGAAAAGCCCTGGGGAAAATTGATGCACAGAGAGATCTGGGTGTTCAGGTCCATTGTACCCTGAAGGTGGCAACGCAGGTCGATAGAGTGGTCAAGAAGGCATATGGCATGCTTTCATTCATCGGACGGGGTATTGAGTACAAGAGTTGGCAGGTCATGTTACAGTTGTATAGGACTTTGGTTCGACCACATTTGGAATACTGTGTACAGTTCTGGTCGCCACATTACCAAAAGGATGTGGATGCTTTGGAAAGGGTGCAGAGGAGGTTCACCAGGATGTTGCCTGGTATGGAGGGTGCTAGCTATTAAGAGAGGTTGAGTAGATTATGATTATTAACATTAGAAAGGCAGAGGTTGAGGGGGGACCTGATTGAGGCCTACAAAATCATGAGAGGTATAGACAGGGTGGATAGCAAGAAGCTTTTTCCCAGAGTGAGGGATTCAGTTACTAGGGGTCACGATTTCAAGGTGAGAGGGGAAAAGTTTAAGGGAGATATGCGTGGAAAGTTTTTTATGCAGAGGGTGGTGGGTGCCTGGAATGCGTTGCCAGCGGAGGTGGTAGAGGCAGGCATGTTGGCGTCATTTAAGATGTATCTAGGCAGATACATGAATGGGCAGGGAGCAGAGGGATACAGATCCTTGGAAAATAGGCCACAGGTTTAGATAGAGGATCTGGATCGGCGCAGGCTTGGAGGGCCGAAGTGCCTGTTCCTGTGCTGTAATTTTCTTTGTTCTTTGAGAAACATATTCTCCACATTTTTTAACACCTTCTCAGTTTGTCACAGCCATTTCTTTTTTTGTATATAAAATTAGAATGTAATTTCCTAGAAAATAAAGGAGCCAATTACCAATGTTTTCTTGACTGTATCAGAGGAATTTTATTATTTATAATTCTGAGGAAGAATGTAATAAAAGCTCAGCACCAAATACACATACAAGCATAATAAATTTAAAAGGGAAAATGTTTGGTATGAACAGAAAAGTGAAGGCTGTGCAATTAAAACATGCTTAGAGTTTTTGAGGTGTTAGACTCTTAACCTGAGACTACAATTGATTAACAGTTGACTTGGACCCTTAGCAATAACAGAATCTGTAGATATTGTTGCAAAGTTATGTAGAGTAATTGGAAGGCAGGTAATCAGAATTTGTTGGGAGAAATGACAGTGGGAAAAAGAAGTACATGGTTCTTTTAAGAGATTATGCTTTATCTGTACTTGGAAGTTCACAGGGCCTGAACAGAGAACCCCAAAATTGAAACAAGTGTATCAAAAACCTTACAGTTTGGGGGTAAAACAGCAGCTTTGTTTTGGTATTGAGACAAAAAGTTTGAATTTAGCCAATTAATTTAAACCAAGCACCTAGACACAGAAAACCAATTGAATTTAAAACTGATGGTTTTGACAACCTGAAACTAATCATATTATAAGAAATTGATGTGTCATCCGGGGTTATTTTAAGACAAGGATTTTTGAAAATCGGGGTGAGAACCAACTGTCAGTTTGGCAGCACTGTGGCTCAGTGGTTAGTACTGCTAGGGACCCAGGTTCAATTCCAGCCTCGGGTGACTGCCTGTGTGGAGCTTGCACATTCTCCCCATGTCTGCGTGGGCTTCCTCTGGGTGCTCCGATTTACTCTCACAGTCCAAAGGTTAGGTGGATTGACTATGCTAAATTACCCATAGTGTCTAGGCTGGGAAATGCAGGGATGGGGTAGGGGGTGGGCTGAGGCAGAAGATGGGTCTGGGTTGGTTTCTCTTCGGAGGGTCGGTGTGGACTCAATAGGCTGAATGGCCTGTATCCACGCTGTAGGGATTCTACTCTATGATGTCATCCAGGGGAAAGCTAGCCCGCCATCTGAGAAAAAAGCCCAAGCTCTCACAAGAAATCGCTAAGCTATCTAAGAAAACACCACCTATCTGAAAAAGGTACCACAGCATTTTAGCTCAAAGTCCTCACCAAAGAAATTACAGAGAAAAACATGCTTGACAGCAGAATCAGTGGAAGAAAGGTGTTTGTGGACTAATGGAGAAGGTAGAACATTCCAGAAGACACAGTCTATGCAAATATAGCCATTTTAGGTCAATTTTCTGTCCTTGCTAAAAGCCATTTTTGTCCATTAAAAGGCTTTGGGGTGAAAGTAAAAAATTCAATCATCTATATTCAATATCCATCATAACACGCAGGAGGAAGTGAAATGTTTTGGATGTCTGTGGGAAACCTGGTATCCACTAGAACTCTTTTAGTCAAGGTTTTCTGGTGATATGTCCAATTTCCTGATTGTCATGGCTATAGACTTAAATGTACTTTCCTCAGTTCATAAAATCATAGAATCCCTACAGTGTAGAAACAGGCCATGCATCGCAACAAGTCCACATCGACTTGCAAAAGTGCATCCCACCTAAACTCACCCCACTACCCTATCCCTGTAACTCTGCATTTCCCATGGCAAATCTAACTAACTTACACATCCCTGGATACTATGGACAATTCAGCGTGGCCAATCCACCTAAACCTGCACATCTTTGGACTATGGGAGGAAACTGGAGCACCCAGAGGAATCCCATTGCAGACATGAGGAGAATGTGCAAACTCCACTCTGACATTCTGATGAAGGGTTTAGGCCCGAAACGTCAAGTTTTTCTGCTCGTATGATGCTGCTTGACCTGCTGTGTTCATCCAGCCCCATGCTTGTTATCTCGGATTCTCCAGCATCTGCAGTACCTTTTATCTCCACTCTGACACAGACAGTCGCCTGAGGCTGAAATTGAACTCAGGTCCCTGGTGTTGTGAGGCAAGCAGTGCTAACCAATGAGCCACAGTGCCACCCCATTTTCTTTTCATTTTTCTCCAGCCTCCCACAATTGACAGACATTCCCCACCTTCACCTAAATTACCCCCTCCCTCAATAAGCCCCTGCCCCTCACTTAACGCTCTATGGATAGATTATGTTTTCTTCGACTAGTATTTTCTCGCTATATTTGTTAGAAACATCTAAATAAAAGTAGTTACCAATACTATATAACCTAGTACATCTACAATTTAATGAACAAATGTATCCATGGAGAACATGGTTCATTAACATTGATGAACTTATCCAAAAATCAGATGATGCAGTACCTAAGTGGGCAACATATCATAGGTACATAGGTCTCCCACTTATCTATCAAATTGTTGCTGAATATATATGAAAGAACTTTGATATGCATATTACAGGTGGCAATTGCAACTGACAGCCTATGTGCTGAATAATTGGACCTTCTGGCTGTTACACAGTTGAGGTTGTCAGACAGGTAATTTATATTTATTGATAAACCAGTTGGTCCGAGTAACAAGGAATAAACTTGGGATAAAATCATCCACTTCTACTTCCACTATGCATAAATATGTACTTTTAAAACAATGGACCAGATCTTCTGATGGATTAGAATTGCAAACTTCTGGGCTAGGATCATGCCGAGCTGAAATAGCCTAGATAATCAGCACTGAAAACGCATCCTTTTTTTCAGCAGAGGTTATCATATTCTGTATGGTCCTTAAACCAATTTGACCGTGGCTGACGGAAATGTGTGTGTAAGGTCGATAAGGGGTGGTGTCCGCACTGATACAGCATCCACCTTCCTGTAGGAAGATTTGGGCAAATGCTTAACTCATGCAATAATTAGTATATTACAGAAGGTATTGGCAGAGTTATGGAAGACTAATTTATATATAGAACTATAAGCCTTTTCCAACCCATCCCTGTCTTCATTATATCTGAAGGAGAGCTTTGTAAAACTGCTATAGACAATGCTGAATGGTTCTAAGTTCCATTGTTCCTCCTAACAAATTTTCCATTAAAATTCAATTTTACATTGGTTAATCAATTACTGTATTTAAGATTCCTGCCATGTTCCTATTGTAAATGATGCTTAAAATGTTCTAGTCACCATATTAAGCATTCCACTTGATTGAATATATAGGGAGTTTCTTGCCTGCCCTTCTGGTTATTATCCTCCCTGTTAATGTATCCACCTCTCTTTCTACTGCTCCAGTTAAATAAGTATATAGTCCTTTGGCTGCTAATGTGTGCAAATGGAGTACTAAACAAATTCTATGGATATGTCTGCATATGTTGTAATGTTCTTTCTGATTGTTAATGTAAACATTGTTTAATGAGCAGTGTTTATTTCAACCTTACTCTGGTGAAAATTTTAAAACTGACGAGTGTTAGTGATCAGGTGCAGATGTTGGGCACAGTTGTGCTTGAAGTTAAATTTGAGAAAAATGTGATCACATCGAAAGCCTGTTCCAATGCTCCAAGCTCTGATTTTAATTTGAACAAATGTGGCTTTTGTGTGTAATATCACCCATAACAATTAGAACGTTTTAGTCAATGACAACAGCCATATTTAAGAAGTATTTAAATTTAATAGTACAGCTTCTTCCCCACAGTTGTCAGACTTTTGAACAGATCTCACATATATTAGAGTTGATCTTTCTCTGCACCTATATTCTGCATTCTGTTCTATTAGAACATAGAACATAGAACAATACAGCGCAGAACAGGCCCTTCGGCCCTCGATGTTGCGCCGACCTGTGAACTGATCTAAGCCCATCCCCCTACACTATCCCCCTACACTATTATCCTGATGTACTTACGTAAGGTATGATTTGCCTGGATAGCCAGCAAAACAATATTTTTCACTGCTATCTCAGTACATGTGGCAAAAATAAATCAAACCAAAAATGGTTTCGCTGGGCTTCCTGAAGTTTACCATGAAAACTAATGAGAGAAAGGAAGTCACAGACAATTTGCAGGACACAATAAACATCAATCAGATAACAAGAAATAATTCATGATCACAGTACTTTCCTTATATCCAACTAAGTGCTTATTGAGAAAACTTGCAGTGAGAGGCTGTTTCTGCACCTTGCTTGAGATTCAGGATCAGGATGGGTGATACCAATAGCTGCTCAGAATGGACTTTAAATAAGAGACAATTTCATCAATAGTGATAATAGCCTATAGTGAACAACCTGGTGGTCTGCATGGTGGAGAGAAGTAAGCAGGGGCAAGAAAGATAGAATAAAATATTCAAAACTAAACATGGTCAACTTGGACCAAAAAGACGGCGATCCAGGTCAAAAAGATGGAGATGCAGATCAAAAACAGAATATGGTAATCTTCGCAAATGTTTCTGGCCAGTCATGAATATGTTTGTGACACAGTCTTTAATTGTGCTATATTTGACAGTGGATACACATTGATTTGTATCCCACAATCAAAAATACCTAAGAAAATGTTATGCTCTTTATTGTATTTCTTTAATAAAGCATAACTGCAGCACTAATGATAGTGAGCAAGTGTTATTGATATCAGTGGATTGAAATTCAGAAGACAAAAAGATAATTGTCTTAAAATTATGTAGGCAAGTTGCCCATCTTAGAAGTTTTAGTAAAGGTTACAGGAATAAGACTCAAGGAGTACAATAAGCTTACAGAAGAGATAAATGATAGATCAAGGATTTATGAGAAATACTGAAGGGTGCAGTCGTAGCCTGTAGAAAGTATTCTCTTAGCAAGGGATTTCAATTGAGTAGTGACAGCAGATCTAAAGGTATGGGATAAAGAAGAAAAAAATACATTTTATATATTTGGAAACTGGGTTTTCTCAGTCAACTGTAATACAAAGTACAGAAAGAAAACAGTTGTGGATAGAATAATGGGGAGTGATTGGTCTTGGGCAACTGACAGAACTTCTCAATCTTTATGATAATCGGGAAGTGTAAGGAGGGTGTAAACCCAAAACATCAACTCTCCTGCTCTTCTGATGCTGCCTGACCTGTTGTTTTCCTTCAGCTCTACACTGTGTTGCCTCTGACTCCAGCATCTCCAGTTCTTGCTATGTCCTTAATTTTGACATATGGGTGCCTATTTGAACGTAATTATTATGAATATGGCAGCAGAAAGGCCTTTTCATCATGGATATATGAAGGGAACTATACAATAACAGGCAAAATTATTAGGAGATTTTGACTTGCCAGTCAAACTGTAAAATATTGTTTGCACCATTATAGGCTGTACATGCTAAGAATTAGTTGCAGATGGTTGGAGCATATAAACCATATCAATTATTTTTTGTTAGGATTCCTAGAGTTCCATCAGCAATAAGTGATCAGCCTCCGATGGGGATGAGGTTACATTTAGTTCAACATTTTCTGATCATTTAAATGCACGACCTGCAGGCAGAAAAGTATTCATTAAAGCTGAAGTTAGAGACAGAATTTGGCAAGACTCAAGATATATGAAAGGTTATTGGAAGCCAGTTTTAATCTATGAGATATGCTTTATCATAGGAGAAAGAGGCTTAAAGAATGGAAATGCCTAGGGAAGATCAGGGTATTTTTTAGAAGGCACCAAGTTAAATACAGTGGATGTCTAACAAAAATTGGGATTTCAGGACCATTGCTCTTTAAAATGTCACAAATAGTTACAGAAAATAATCAATAGGGCTAGTTTAAGAAATAGTAGGAACTGTAGATGCTGGAGAATCTAAGATAACAAGGTGCAGAGTCTAGGCCCAAAACGTCAGCTTTCCTGCTCCTCTGATGCTGTTTGGCCTGCTGTGTTAATCCAGCTCTGCACCTTGTTATCTCTAGGCTAGTTAAATGCTTGCCTTCATATTTAAAAAGCTGGAGTACATAGATGAAGATATTATGCTGCAGTTATAAAAATCCTATTTAGTCCCTACTTAGAGGAATGTGAGCAGATCTGGGCACCACACCTTAGGCAGAATGTTTTTGCCCTAGAGGAAATTCAATACAGGGTTACAAGGATGACACCTGGGCCTCTGGGGTTGAATTATGAGGACAGATTAAATAAATTAGCCCTTTTTTCTTTAAAATTTAAAAGGTTACGGGGTGACCTAATCAAGATATTCAAAATTCTAACAGGGGAAGGCAGGATACGTAAAGCTAAGCTACGTCCATTAGTTGAAGATCATAGAACCAGGGGCATAATCTAAGAATTAGGGCCATGCCATTCAGGAAAGATGTTGAAAAGCACTTTTACATGCAAAGATTAGAGGAGATTTGGAACTCTGTTCCTCAAATGGCGGTCTATGTTATTTCAATCGTTAAATTTTAATCTGAGATAAACAATTTCTTCATTAAGGGTATCAAGGGATATGGTCCTACGGCAGGCAGTTTGGTCACAGATCAGCCATGATCTTATTGAATTTGGAAGTAGGCCTGAGGGGCTGAATGGTGTGCTCCTATTCCTGTGTTCCCAAGGTCATTGGTGAAAACAGAAAAATATTAGTTCTTCTGCAAGAGAAATGTCTTTTTTTTTTGGGCAGCATGGTGGCTCAGTGGTTAGCACTGCTGCATCACAATGCCAGGGACCCAGGTTTGATTCGACCTTCAGGTGACTGTCTGTGCGGAGTTTGCACATTCTCCCCATGAGTGCATGGGTTTCCTCCGGGTGCTCCAGTTTCCTCCCACAGTCCAAAGATGTGCAGGACAGATGGACTGGCAATGTTAAATGCCCGCAGTGTCCAGGGATGTGCAGGCTAAGTGGATTAGCCCTGGGAAATGCAGGCTTACAGAAATGGGGTGGGTCTGGGTGGGATGCTCCTTGAAGGGTCAGTGTGGATTTGATGAGCCAAATGGCTTGCTCCTACACTGTATGGATTCTATGATCTACAATTAAATCTGATCTTAATATCATCAAACATCTGTCATACAGAATATCATGCCAGACAACAACATATCAATGAGAAATGACATGCAACCATCTGTGTCAACATCATATATATTTAAAACATATACATTTCAGAGTGAAGCATATTAAGAATATATTAGTATAAATTATATAAAAACATGTCAGATGTTCAAGGTATCATCTGAATGAACAAGGACAATATATCTGTACTCATCCAGCTACATGTTTATTCGAAAAACTGATCCCTTTGTTTAAATGGGATGCAGCATTGTGGCATTGGCCAAACAGATCTGTGCTTTAATACAGTTACATGTTATCACAACACGTAATGCTCCAGCACCTGCCCCACGATAAGTTACTCTATCTATGTAAAGGAGTGGTGGTCAGTTGAGTATGTAATATACTGGAACTCCAGTAAACACAGAGGCCTGACAATATATGCAAGTCAGGGATAATGTAAGCTTGTAAATAGTTGGCTTTGTAAATATACATCAAGACATCAACCTGACTCTTTGTGGAATATCTTAAAGAGGCTAATCCAAAGCAAACCACAAACCTGTCATACCTGATACTGTGGAATAACTAAAACCTAATTTACATCTCTCAGCTTGGTGGAAACAGAAACATTGTGATGTGGAAATGACAGCAGGATATTTAGCAGCTATTTCACTAGAGCAATCCTACAGCCGCCATCTTGGTCAAAGTCTGCGAAGAACAGCCACATCAGGTAAGAGGCCACAGGAATTGCATATCTAAGTCAGTCAGTTTTGAGGTACAAATAAATTAACTTTGTGGCCCCAATCCACTGCTTATTTGCAATGCCATTAAGCGGCCTCATCAGTGTTCAAAAAACCATCAAATAATACATCCTCAAGGAATCATAGAGTGCTCTGGTTTGCTTGCTTCCTGTCATATGAGACCTCCTCCAATATGTCAACACCTTTCCCCACTTCTCTTTGCCATTGAGCTTCAAGTAACCGCAGGATCCATGGAAAATCTGACCAATATCCTGCTCTGACTGACTGCTACCTTAGCCAGGACTGCAGCTTGTAAGCAGTTCACACTTGACATTGGAATAAAGTCCAGCCTCAAAACGGCTCATATCTCACATTGGTCAATAATGGGACTACACAAGAATTGACCATTCTCTGTGCACCTAAATTTAAAATCAGTATCTTTGGGCAAATAAAATCGGATACAATAATTTGAGTGTTGTTAGTACTTAGGACCCTGTTCAGTCTTTTAAGGTGTGAAAAAATAGAACACATTCGTACCTAATTATGAAAATCTCTCGCATGATTTTCTTCGGAATGTACTAACAAAACAAAATATTAAACACTTTGCTGCCATATATTTTCCTGCCATCACCCTGTTTATTATGTTTTTTTGGTTTGATAGCCTACCTGACAGATATGGAAAATGTAAAGTAGAAAATGATTCAATGAGATTTACCTTATAGTTTATAATATAAGGAGGACTGCTTGATTTGAATTATTAATTCGTAACTTAATACCAACTGTTTAATATCTAATAAATATTCGTCAGGAACTTAAGTTTCATATAGTTTGTCACCATTCACTATGTAATGAAATATGTCTCATATAAAGAAATCTTTCCCTTTCTCTGTCAGCATGAGTAAAATATTTGTCAACTCAAATACCTACAATACTTGAATGTAGTTTATGCAGATTATTTGTAGGTGCCTTGTCACCTGCTGCCTTTCAAAACTGTACATATTGTTAAGCAATAAATACCATTAGGAGAGTTGACTAGAACTTCTAGAAATTGACTCTATGGCTCTAAATTCTTCACAGGGAGGACTGTAAACAGATTTTTTTAAATAGAGATACATTTTATGCTGCCTCACTAATGAATTTGAAGCCAGGTTTGCAAGGAGATGAGATACATTAAATCCAGGTTACCTGTCCAATTCCTACCCACTTGTTCCTGTGCCCACTGTAGTTGTACCAACATTAGGTGTCACATTGGACCACCCACTCGCCAGTGAGCCAATTGAGTTCTGCAGTGGACAATTAATACCTCTTTAAAAGCCTTTGGCTTACACTGCCAGGATTTAACAGACAATGTGAAAGGCCCATTTAAAGTGACCCACCTGGCAGGTTGTCACTGCACTGGCTGGTGACAAGGAAGGGAAGTGCTAATAATCCCTCCTTCAGTGTTCATCAAAACATCCAATTAAACTTGTCAAATGGGATCTTTAAAAATCTGGGAAGGCAATCTTCAATGCACCCAAAACTCTCTAAATGCCTACTTTTTCCTTAAACTTACAAATATATGAAATAGGATTATATAAGAATATCACATTTGTCATTCTTCATCCTCTGGTACTTTCTCCTATCAAGAAAACATTGAGGTTTTGGCAAGTCTCCCCGTTATCTCTGACCCCGGTTTCTATGGCAACCTTGGATATAAGCCATCTGAATCAGAAAATGTATCCACCCTTGGCATAGCCGACCTTTGCAATATGCCCTGTCTATCAATTTTGATCCATCCATTATCTCTACAATTTCTACTTCCACCAATATTTTGTCAGCATTCTCTTACTTAGTAAATACCAATACAAAGTATTCATTCAGTATTCTTTACAAGAAGAAAAACTGAAAATATTTTGACAAGCTGATAGTTGAATCACATGTTAAACCTGTGCTCTTATGTGTTTACTCCATCTGTTTTGTAAACAGCAGCCTTAGATACAATATATTGGGAATAAGGCTCATTGAGCTATATCTTACATTCCTCTGGCTAAGTGCCAGGTACTTCAAATTTTTTGGAGGGTTTTACACTGTGAGGACTAACATTATTCCTCATTGTATTTATCAAAGGTGCCTCCCTAAGTGTCTATCCCACCCCTATCCCAACTCTCCCTTCCAATTCTGTCTTCATTTCACCACATGCTGTTTGCTGAAGAATTCCTCAATCAACATATACCTGCCAAAAGACCATCAGCCCTGGCGATGTGCCATGTTTAAACGTGTGCTGGGCACTCAGGTGAGCATTGGTATTCCAAAACTACTCTACTCATTAATGGAGCTACAGTAAGAAGATATCAATGAAGGAGAAGGTGGTACTGTGATTCTCATTCAGTGAGGTGCTGGTGGAGGGGGTGTGCAGAGAGAGATGTCCTCATTCCAGAGGATCAGCAGAGGAGGCAATGACACCAGATCATGGCTGTCTGATCCAGACTTGCCACCCAGGTCATTGCAGTCCCTATGCATCAGAGGAATGGCCAGCAGAGCCACAAGAAAGCTTATGATCTTTTCCATTACACCGCAGTAACTGCCACATTCATCTCACTGCATCCGCACACTCACTCTATCTCTACCAATGCACCCATCTCCCAAAAAGTCTCATGCTCTACCAGTCTCACTATTGCATACAACACTTCCCTCAATGGCCCTCACCACCAACACACACACACCACACCTCCCCCCACCAAACATTCAATACCACTAACCCTTCATGCCTTCTCGGCTATCTATTTACTCAGAATACCTCACTGCCTTTTGATCACCATGTAGCAGCACTAACAGTTATAGTACACATTTTCATCTCACTCAATCACTCCCTTTGTCTCATTCTGGGAGAAGACAACCCACAAAAAGGGTGAAAGGTTCTGGGCAGGTGCAGGAGTGCCCAACATTGATCTCTTCAGCTCCTATGAGGCAAGAATCCTAACCCTCACAGAAGAATGGGATCGCTTCTGTGGAGATGCTGAGACATCCATGTCCTGCCAACTGAGTAAGTATCATTCTTCATTTCCCTGTAACTCTCATGCAGCCCTGCTGTCAGTATCATCCAATGCACACCACTTATAACCATTTTCATGATACCTTCTCGCCCTTGGGCAGATACCACTGGGATGTCTACTACTTTTCCAGAGAAATAGCTGGCTTTGACTTCTGAGGATGGGTGAATGGAGACGTCAGAGGAAACATCAGCAAGGCTGCCTTCTGTACCTCTAATAACCTCAGATACTGGCATAGGTGTGGGATGATTGTTTTAGAATGTTTGGGAGCTCAAATTCATTATGACAGCTCCACATCTAGTCATGAAAGAAGCCATGACATTGGTATTTGTTGGATTTCCAGAGACCAGGCGGCTGTCGTAGTCCCAGGAGGAATAGGACCCTGCAGTGTCAGCAATCAGGTACTTCATCCATATGCACAGGGAGAAGTTGGAGCAGTAAACAGTGATGTGGGATGCAGGACGAGGTGGGGGTTTCTGGTACACTCTCCAGATGTCCCTTCCTCACAAGGAGGTAAGGCGGAACCATAAAGCATCCCGTCAGAGGGGAGCCACATATGCCCCTCAGATATCTTCACTCAAGACGTTCCAAAGGTTGTCAGGCCCTTCAGTTCTGCCTTGTCTGCTTCTACCTACCATTTGAAAGGTCGTGGTGAGGAAGGTTCACTTGGCCTTGGCAAGACGACTTTCAGCATATTCAGGCACAACACTCCTAAGGCTGACTGATCAAACCTCTAGAGTCAATAACTCCATTGTTGAGCAGGCTCACTGCAACCCAGGTACAGAACCAGGAAATACACTGAGAAATAATGGGACCAGAAACTCAACTGGACTCAACACCTAATCATAGTGGCTACAAGAGCAGGTTAGAGGCTAGGAATACTGCAGCAAGTAACTCACCTCCTGATTATTCAAAGCCTGTCCACAAGGCAGAAGTCAGGAGTGTGATGGAATACTGCCCACTTGCCTAGATTGGTGCAGCTCCAAAAACACTCAAGAATCTTGACACCACCTAGGACAAAACAGCCTGCTTGATTGGCAAAACACCCATAAACACTCACTCTCTCCAACACCAATACTCAGTAACAACAGTGTGTACACTCTACAAGATGCACTCCAGAACTTCACCAAAGGACCTTAGATAGTACCTTCCAAAACCAGGACCACTTCCACCTGGAAGGACAAGGGCAGCTCTTAAAGGGCTCATTTTTGACTGGATTTTCAGAACTGGTCACTAAGTTATAACACTGCATAATATCCGATGTAAGTGCTGTATGCATGGAGTGTTTTATGTTTTGAATGAAGAAAACTGCTAATTTCTACGGTAGCAATTTGAGGTCAATTTCACTGATCCAGACATTGATAAGATAGACAAACCAGGATAAAGGATATATGTGAGTTTCATAACATTCTGGTGCACGCCAACTAAACTGTTAATGTAGTTAAAGATTGCTTAAGAGCGTTGCATACACAATCAGTTCACTGATCACATCCAATACAAACAGGTACCGGCCAAATCAGTATGAACAGCAGTTGCACCATATTTCCAAGTTTAACAGAGTTGCAAAGCAGAATACTAATTTAATTTATAAAACAACATTTCCGTAAACATATGAGTCACCTTGCCTTCAAGTCTACAATAGGGTACTCACATGAATGTGATAGCCTTGGAAGTATTTTGCAAACTTGTGCAAACCCATCCCAGTTTCTCTATGTTATTTAACCTTAGATTGAATTTACATTTACGCAATATGGTTGAATAATTAATTAAACCCAAACAACAGTGACAGCTTTCTCATGTTTGAAAGAATCAAAGAAACAAGATAAATATAAACATTATAAACTAATGCTGGAAACATTAGTGGGCCAGACAGCAAGATAATCGCACCTGCTTCACCAAGCGAGTCCAAATTGGATGTGCCCTATACCAAAGCAGCAGTTGGCCCTACACCTCCTCTTCCCCACTAGCAAATGTGAATGTAAGACTCATTAGTCAAACCCATGGCAGCGGAGGTGCTTGTCACTGCAGAAAATGACAAGAATGGACATCTGTAAACTACTCATGACATACACGATAACAATGTTTAAGAGGCATTTGGACAGACACATGAACAGGCAGGGAATAGAGAGATATGGATCATGTGCAGGTGGATAGGGTTACTTTGTAATGGCATCATTTTCTAATGGACAGCGCAGATATGGTGGACCCAATGGCCTGTTTGTGCGCTGTACTGTTCTGTACTCTATGTTTAACAAGCAACTCCAGCCTACATTTCACCAACGGCTGACATCAAAATATTCAGGTCAATGTCTTTCGTTCACTATTCCAAACAACCTTAAAAACTCCTCAAAAATGTTACCTTCACAGAGCTTCACAGAGACACCACACACCTATCTCTATTTTAAAGTTCCAAATTCACAAATGCTAACAATATATATTATGTATGTTTGCCATGCCTCCCCAAAGAAAAAAATACAAGGTATCTAAAAGAACCATTCCACTTTCCATCAAATTTTGTAGTCAGGTCGGAAAACTTTTATTTTAGCAAGTGAAAACCTTGTAACTCCGCACATCCTCATCCCACAGAATCCATAAACATTAAAAGCCCATGTTTAGTGTTATCTTAATTATAGTTTACTTACTTGCATAATTTTCTCCTCCATATTTTTACAACTTTTAATAGCACCTTCCTAACCTACAACATCCACCACTTAGAAGAACAAAAGCAGCACAACACGATCACCTACAAGATCCTTTACAAGTCACACACCTTCTGGCTTGGAGTTAAATCATTGCTCCTTCTCTGCTGTGGGGTCAATATTCTGGAATTGCCTCCCTAACTACACTATGGGAGTGTCAAATCACATAGACTGCAGAGGTAGACAAAAGCTCACTGAAATTTTCCCAAGGGCAATTAGGATGGGCAATAATGCATCTCTGCCAGCAATGCTCGTATTCAGTAATATAATTTTAAATAGACCTTCAGTTCAGGTCATGGCCCTTCATCCCCATTTGTCAAAATATAAAAAGAGCTGCTTTTTGTTCCATGGAAGTTTTCCAAAAAGCAGATATAAAAACAAATACTCTTTTTCCCATGGTTATTCCACTGAACAAAAGTGAAAATGCCAAAGAATCATTTGAAATAGCTTTCTTGCTGAGACAGGATTTTCACAGAAAAGATTACAATTTATGTTGCTAAACTAGTGTACTGCAGAATTTAAGATACTAAACTTTTTCTTCATGTGTAATGCTGTGTATAGTTGCTCTGCTGAATGGTTCTTCTATTAGCCTTATGAATACTGATTAGTGTGAGTAACCATGATCACTGAGTTAATCCTCTAATCCTGTCACAGTTCTCTTAGTGTTTTCCACTATATTTCTCAGTTCTTTATCTCTTTAGTTTCTTCTCATTTGTTTAATTTCCTTTCAATTTATTTTTGTCTCATTAATCTTTATTACCTGCTCATATTGCCACTGTCTACATGATGAATTGAATTTAGCAAGCAAATAGGCTGTATTATGAGGCCATGGGGAAATATGTATTAATGTATTTTGACATATTTATACACTGTGTGTATAGGACACTGTGCATATCAGAACCAAAAATTTAAATGTGAATCATATTATTATATGAACTTGTAGGCTAGTTTTAATGGGCTACTGGAGTACTGGAGTACATACCCTTCCCGCTAAAATGTTGTGGTGTAGCCTGTCCGCAAACACAGTGCTTGGCCCACAATGCAAGCAGCAGTTCTAACTGTTTCAAGGCAAGATTTGTCTGGTTTGTTTGGCAGGAATGCATACATAAAGAGTATCATAGTCCATTTAGATGGCTAATAGCTCTATAGACCCTGCAGTACCAATGAAAAGCCTGACCACTGCTGGGACTATATGCAGTGCCACCATGCTGGGGAGCTTAGGTAAGTTTGGATCAGGGGTCTTGGTTGAGTGGTGCGGGGAGTTGGGAGTGTTGGTGTTGGGGAGCAAGCAAAGGTTGATGTGGCTCAGTGAGTTGGACCGAGAGAGCCAAGAAGTGGGTTATGACTCTTGGTTGTGTGGCTTTAATGGACCCAAAGGACCTGCAAAGGATAATCACGCTCACCATGCCCAACACTATCTCACATTGCTAAAGCTGCCAGATTTTCCACATGACAAGAATCCATCCCTGCCATTAGTAAAAAGATTGTACTGATGGCAGCGATGTAAACCCACACATGAATCCCAATAGTACCAAGAATAGGTGGGCCAGCATGTGTTGACCCCAACCCTCCACCTCCATTGTAATATTTCAGAAAGGTCAGAAGAGGGCAGGTAGGCAGCAGAAAGCAGCCACTGAGTTTTAAATGCACCCACTTTACCCACCTTCAAATCCACTTATGGGGAAGAGTATAATCCAGCCCAATATTTAAACGATGACAGACTGTAATAGTTTCCATAGTAGTAGAATCAGAATGCAGCAAACACAGATTTTCTCTTTGTGAATTAGATTCACTGTTCTTTGCTAATTAATTATGTATTGAAGTAACATGTAAACAAATTCGGTATTTAAATGATGTCATAATAATATAGGACTTCACAAGTTGCCAGGTTGAATTGTGTTATATTCTTACACTAGGTGGGAAAATATGATTTTGCACAATTTCTTCCACAGCTTTCTGCAGTCTTTCTCCATTTTAATAAATTCAGTTCTTCTATTCTTCATTCCAAAGCGTGCTGAAAGCTGAAGTACAGTGGGATTTGGAATCACTGTGAATGAATCACAGAAAGCTGATATCCAAGTTCATCATGTAATAAGGAAGGCAAACAGAATTGTTTATTTCAATGGTAATGGAGTATAAAACTAGGGAAATCTTGCTATAACAATATAAGGCTTGAGTCAGACCAAAGCAGGAATACTGTGAACAGTTCTTATTTAAGTAAAGCTGTACTGGCTTTGGAGACAGTCCAGAGAAGGTTCACCAGTTTCATAAAGATTCAACTGGTTAATGACAACAAAAAGCCATCGGTGAACCAGGTAGGATTTTACCACAGTCCATTGCAATGTCACCACAGCTGATATTAACTTTTAATTCTGGAATTATTGAATTAACGAGTTCCTCAGCTGCTGTGGTGGGATTTACACTTCTGTCTCTGGATCATTAATATAGGATTCTACTAGATTGCTACTACCATTAACATAGCCACTAAACCACTTTAGCAAAGATAAATGCACACCTCTTCTCCATAATTGCTGTAGAGGAAGATTTCCTCTGTGCACTTGCTGTGATTAGATCATAAACCTCATTAGAAAGAATAACAGGTAGCTTTGCTCCCTTTCCCGTGCCACACGTAGTTGATGAACTATCACATTGTTAAATAATAAATTGTCTTGCTAACAACAATGCTGGATTGTGTTTGCAGGCTAAGGATGCATCTTGCATATCAGAACTGATTGCATCAGTTAGTACAGTGTTTTTCCTTTGTGCACAGAATCTCTATTAATTGAATAGCTGAGAATTATCCGTTCTAGTTCAATTACCTCAAACCGAATCATGAATTAGAACCATTTCATTAAATTTACAACCCAATGTAAGAAGCAAATGAATGTTGTGCGCTACATGACCACAAGTACTGAATGAACCTGAGTGCATTGTTTTTACTGAATGTCAGCATCCAACATAAGTTCCTCAATTAGTGCCTTATATATTGAAACGTCTTTTGTAAGAGCAGTTACATTCCATTAAATAAATTCCAGAAAATTAGTAGGGTTTATTTATAAACACATAGGCTTCCCTGTTTGAGAACCTTTTTTAACGTTGTATGATTTAGTTCAACGTTGCTTCTTTTCATTCTTCAGATTAAAATGCATGATTTAACACTTCTCTGCATTAAATTTCATCTACCGTAGGCTGTCTTATTGAACTTGTCCCCATGAAGACTGAAACAAGCCTCCTTGCTGTTCATTAATTTCCACTCGGTCACTCCCTTGTCACTTCCACACTTCCCACTAACACCTCCACCACACCTGGTATCTTTCCCTGCAATGACAGAAGGTGCAACACCTGCCCTACTTCTGCCCTCTCACCTCAATCAAAGGCCACAAACAATCCTTCCAAATCGAGCATAGATTCATCTGCACCTCATCTAACCTCATCTACCGTATCCATTGCTCCCAATGTGGTCTCCGCTATATTGGGGAGACCAAAAGCATAATCAGGAACCAGTTTGCGGAGCATCTCTGCTCTGCATGCACCAACCAACCTGACCTTTCATTGCCATCCACATTAACTCCCCCTCCCACTTCCCTGATAACATGTCCAACCTAGGCCTTCTCCACTGTCAGAGTGAGGCCAAACGTAAACTGGAGGAAAAACACTTGGTATTTCACCTTGGGATCTTACAGCTCAATGGCCTTTCACCAGCTTAAAGATCTCTCATTCCCAACCTACATATCTCCTGACTCACCTATCCACTCCTCCGTTCCCACTGACGAACCACAATAACCTCCTACCTGCATCAGCAGCTTCACAATCTCTCCACCCCCAACCTGTCCATCTTCCTGCTCACCTATCTAACTCCACCCTTCCCATCGTCCAACTAAAATAACCCCCATCTGCATCCATCCATCTTCAGCTCACCTACCCTCATCCTAGCCCCATCCCCTCCCCCTATTTATTTCTGGGCTCCACTCCCCCTCTCCAGTCCTGACGAAGGGTTTTGGCCCAAAACATTGATTTCCCTGCTCCTCGGATGCTATCTGACTTGCTGTGCTTTTCCAGCTCCCCATTTATCAACCTTCATAGTAACCTCAGCTGGTATGGCAATTAAACCTTGAGGTTGGCATCACACTGCATTGCAAACCAGGTATCCAGCTGACAGACCTATCTATATCTCTAAGGCCAGGTCATTAATACAAATGTTAATGAGATACATCCCTCAGTCTGAGAAAAAAAAACTTCTTACCTTTTTAGTCTGTCTTTCATCTAATTTCACAGGCCTTTTAATTTCAGTGGGCTTCAGATTTGCAACAAGCCTGATGTGTAGCACTTTAGCATCCGCTTTGCAAACAGATGAAGATAACAGCTATACTATTAGCTGTATACCCGCAAATAATTATTTCCAAATCCGTCTTAAAATAAAATCTTTATGCTGTCACACAATAGGTCTTGAAAATACAGCAGTCACCAATCAAAATCCTGAGTTCAGGACTGGAAAGTAAGCTAGGCCCCAAACAATGAATTTCTGAGTGAGCCTAATGTTGAACAGAGGATTTTAACATCCAAAATATGCTTTTCCACATCAGAAGTGAGGAGTTTGATGTCTGCTATATTGGAAGCTCCTGTGTTCCTTGGCATCAGTGAAAATTGTTGTCAGCGTGGAAATCAGTTATTCCCAGTGGTAGAGGGGCTAGCAAACCATTTTACTGGAATGATAACAGTAGTGCCATATAGTTTCTAGTCTGTGAGGAAATGTAGGCACCTAAGATGCTCATGTATTGTCACAAGTTCACTCTTGGGCTCATCAACAACCCTCTCCCAAGACATGGCTCAAATTCATGAATATCACTCAATGGCATTTCTTCTAAGCTTGTTCACAGTGGGCTGATATAACGACCGGAATAATCCTACAACGAATATCATCAATCCCAAAAAAATACAAATATTAGTTGTATTTTACATTCCAGATCATTGATAGTACTGTCACTTAACAGGACTGTAAGTCTCTTTGTGACATTCATTTATTCATGCTATTAGAATAATATGGCACATTCATTTCAGATCCACTTTGGTTCAGAAGGACACGAGCATGAGTTCTTGACACCACTCTCCCTGATATACACAACAAATGAGAAATTCTGTGTTTAACTTCAGGTGAGATGCTGAGGAGTACATACCTCATAAAATCACATGTAGGTCTTCAGTAACATAAAAAGGGGGTGTACAGTGTGGGTTTTGGAGATGGGAGTTGCAAGCAAGGGGGTAACTTCCCCAGTCTCTCCTTTCCCCATCATTGCCTCAATGGGAACCAAGTACCTGACAACAAAGCTCTGTCCCACCACACCTGGTGGACCACTGGTAAGTTGGACAAAGATATCATAGAATCCCTATTGTATTGAAACAGGCCATTCAGCCCAACAAGTCCACACTGCCCCTCTGAAGAGCATCCCACCCAGAGCCATTATCCTACCCCTGATTTCCCATGCCTAACCCACCTAACCTAAACATTCCTATGGGCAATTATCCTGGCCAATCCACCTACCAGGCACATCTTTGGACTGTGGGAGGAAACCAGAGCACCTGGTGGAAACCCACACAGACACTGGGAGAATGTGCAAACTCCACACAGACAGTCACCCAAGGCCAGAATCGAACCCAGGTCCCTGACACTGTTAGGCAGCAGCACTAACCACTGAGCCACCGTGTCGCCCCTGGATGGTCTCCAGGTTCATTACTAAACCTATCTGACTTCCCACTGAGAGATGACAACTTTCAGTTCTGGAAACTGAAAGTTTCCTTCTCAAACACAATTGTTGGAAGATTTCCCAATGTCAGAAAACTCTTGTATGATTAGGTGGCACCTGTCACCGAGTTTCTGCCTCGACAGACTGGAATAAACTCTGTCTGTGGAAAGAGAGAAACACGGTAAAGGGTGAAACAGACTGACAGTGACAAATAAGCCATATTGGGCATGAGTCATGATATTGCTAAACAGTCATGTTTGGTATACTTTACCTCTAAAAACATAGCACAGTGCATAGCAACTTCCATCCCATGGAATGAGACAAACAAAGGTGACATGAGGAATATCAAACATGTGGAGAGGAGTTTTAAGGTGACAGCTGCTCTAAACTGACCCTTCGAAGACAAAGGGTGGTAGTGGACAGAAAATATTCAACATGGTGCTCAGTTATGAGTGGTATACCACAAGGATCTGTTCTGGGTCCTCTTTTATTTGTGATTTTTGTAAATGATTTGGATGAAGGAGTGGAAAGGTGGATTAGTAAATTCGCGGACGATACGAAGGTGGGTCCCGTTGTGGCTGTTCTAGGTTACAAAGGGACATTGATAGGATGCAGAGCTGGGCTGAGAAGTGGCAGGTGGAGTTTAACCCTGAAAAGTGTGAGGTGATTCATTTTGGAAGGACAAACTTGAAAGCAGAATACAGGATTAACGGAAAGATTCTTGGCAGCGTGGAGGAGCAGAAGGATCTTGGGGTTCATGTCCACACTTCGCTGAAAGCTGCCACCCAGGTGGATAGAGTTGTTAAGAAGGCATATGGTGTGTTAGCTTTCATTAATAGATGGATTGAGTTCAAGAGTAGTGAAGTTATGCTCCAGCTATACAAAAGCCTGGTTCAGCCACATCTGGAGTATTGTGTCCCGTTCTGGTCACCTCATTACAGGAAAGATGTGTAAGCGTTGGAAAAGGAGCAGAGGAGATTTACCAGGATGTTGCCTGGAATGGAGGGAAGGTCTGACGAGGAAAGGTTGAGAGGGCTAGGGCTTTTCTCTTTAGAATGACAAAGGATGAGAGGTGACTTGATAGAGGTGTACAAAATGATCAGAAGTATAGATAGAATAGACAGCCAGAGACCTTTTCCTAGGGTGGAGGTAGCTATTACGAGGGGGAATAGTTTTAAAGTGAATGGAGGTGGATATAGGGGAGACGCCAGAGGTAGGTTCTTTACTCAGAGAGTGGTCAGGGCGTGGAATGCATTGCCGGAGAGGGTAGTGGAGTCGGCCTCATTAGGGGCATTTAAGCAGCTATTAGAAAGGCATATGGATGATAGTATAAGGTAGGGGTGGAGGTTAGAAAGACCTTAGGATTAGGGTAAAAGTTCGGTCCAACATCGTGGGCCGAAGGCCCTGTCCTGTGCTGTACTGTTCTATGTTCTATGTTCTAAACATTTATGCAACTGGCTGTTTCCAAGGGTAATGGTGTCTCCAAAATTTTAAACAGAAATGTATCCAACCACTTTGAATGGGCATCCACAATGATTAAGAACATTGACCCCATGAAAGGACGTGCATAGTCGACTTGTCGAGTCCAGGGTTTATCTGGTCATTCCCACAAATGTGGAAGACACGTTGGCAATAATGTTTGGCCTTGTTGGCATTCTGGGCACTGCCCCGCCAATGCAGCTATGTTAGCATGAAATCCTGGCCACCAGACATAATTTCTTACCAACGTCTTCATTTTGGAAACCCCTGGATGACCCTGGTGGAGTTCAACCAGTATCTGGCTGTAACCTTTGCTCAGGATAATCACTCTCGTTCCCCATAATAATGTCACGTCCTCTAATATGATCTGGTCTCTCTGGGTCCAAAAAGATTTCAGTGCTGTTTGTGGCAGTCCTTTGGTTTCCCCCATCACCATCAGCTGCATCACTTTTGCCAGGGCTGGGTTTTTTTGCAACCAAAGTCTGATACTGTCAGCTGTGACTGAAAGTGTATCCATAAAATATAAAACCATTATGGACTCTTCCAGTGGCAGTACGACCAGTGGTGTATCTACTAGCAGGAGGCAGCTCAATGCATCTTGCATTGCTACTTGGCATCCCGAGCGATGTTCCAAGTTGTAATTATACATACGTAGTATTAGAGCCCACCACTGAATTCAACCCAAAGCTATGGGTGGCACTGCCTTGTCCTCTTTATGTAGACCTAGGGAGGGATTTATGGTGTGTTATTATGACAAATTTAAAACCATAAAGATTTTGTGACTCCAAATACGACCGCCAAACCTTCCTTCTCTATCTGGGCATAGTTATAGTCTGCATGCCATTCTCCACTGGGATCCGGTCTCTCCTGGTCCAAAAAGATTTAATTCTGGTTGTGATGGCCCTTTGGTTTACCCTATCGCCACCAATTGTTTCAGTTTTGCAAGGACTGGATCTTTATGCATCATTATGCGGCTGGCAAGGACAGCAGTGTGTGACTGCGAGTGAGGCAGGTAGAGGGACCCTGTAGACAGGAACACAGGAGCCGCAGCCCTTGACATTGTCCTACAGGTATGAGGCACTTGCTCCTACGTGGATGAGGAACAGGGCTACAGGAAGGATGAGTCAACTGACTATGGCACCATGGTCCAGGAGACCAGTCAAAAGGGGGGAGCAAAAAGACAGATTGTAGTTGTAGGGGATTCCATCATCAGGGGGATAGACAGTATCCTTTGCGAGCAGGATAGAGAATCCCGCATGGTGTGTTGACTGCCCAGTGCCAAGGTGCGAGACATCTCTGTCTGGCTTGAGAGGATACTAGATAGGGAGGGGGAGGATCCTGTTGTTGTGGTCCATGTAGGTGCCAACAACATAGGCAGGACTAGGAAAAAAGACCTGTTTCGGGATTATGAAAGGCGAGGAACAAAATTTTAAAAAAACAGGTCTTCAAGGGTCATAATCTCTGGATTGCTGCCCGAGCCACGTGCAAATTGGCACAGGGAGGCGAGGATCAGGGCAGTAAACACGTGGCTAAAAGAGTGGTGTGGGAAAGAGGGTTTCTTTTTCGTGGGGCACTGGCATCAGTTCTGGGACAGGAGGGATCTATACCGCTGGGATGGACTCCACCTGAACAGGGCCGGGTCCAGTGTTCTGGCGAAAAGGGTAAATAGGGTGGTTAATAGGAATTTAAACTAGTAAGTAGGGGGGAAGGGAGAAGTGAGCGCAGAGGGAGAATAACAATTAATGTAAGGCAAAACAGCAGGTTAACAGGTGACAAGGAAGCTTCAACTCCATTGAAAATTGGGAAAAAAGTTAGAGGGAAGAAGAACTCAAGAGCTGTTAGTAATGGAGGTAATAGGACCCGAAAAAAGGTGCAAATACTGGCATAAGGGTATCTGAATGCTTGGACCATTCAAAACAAGGTGGATGAGTTGACGATGCAAATCATGGCAAATGGGTATGATTTAGTGGCCATTACAGAGACATGGTTACAGGATGGTCATGACTGGGAGTTAAATATCCGGGGGTATCCAACTGTTCGGAAGGACATACAGGAAGGTAAGGGAGGTGGTGTTGCTCTGATTTTTAAGGATGATATCAGGGCGGTAATGAGAGATGATGTAGGTTCTACTGAACAAAACGTTGAATCCATTTGGGTGGAAACGAGGAATAGCAGGGAGAAGAAGTCACTGATAGGTGTGGTCTATAGATCACCAAATAATGACATTGTGATGGGGCAGGCAATAAACATAGAAATAGCTAATGCATGTAAAAATGGTACGGCAATTAACATGGGGGATTTTAATCTACATATCGATTGGTCAAACCAGGTCGGTCACGGCAGACTTGAGGAGGGGTTCATAGAATGTATCCGCGATAGTTTCCTTGAACAATATGTAATGGAACCTATGAGGGAGCAAGCTGTCCTAGATC
>JAHRHZ010000251.1:2539519-2590887 GCA_024137785.1 Ginglymostoma cirratum
CCCTTTTCTGATGAAGGTTCTAGGCCCGAAACGTCAAGCTTTCCTGCTCCGATGATGCTGCTTGGCCTACTGTGTTCATCCAGCCCCACACCTTGTTATCCTAGATCTAGTCCTGTGTAATGAGACAGGAATAATTAATGATCTCGCAGTTAGGGATCCGCTTGGAAGGAGCAATCACAGTATGGTCGAATTTAAAATACAGATGGTGCGTGAGAAGGTTAAATCCAGTACCTATGTCCTGTGCTTAAACAAAGGAGACTATGAAGGAATGAGGGAGGAGTTAGCTAAGGTAGAATGGGAGCAAAAACTTTATGGTGGGTCAATTGAGGAACAGTGGAGGACTTTCAAAACGATTTCTCACAATGCTCAGCAGAAGTATATTCCAGTGATAAGGAAGAACTGTAGGAAAAGAGAGAGCCAGCCATGGATGTCTAAGTAAATAAAGGAAAGTATCAGATTGAAAAAAAACACATACGAGAAAGCAAAGAGTAGTGGGAAACTAGTAGACTGGGAAATCTTTAACGGCCAACAGAAAGCCACAAAAAAAGTTATAAAGAAAAGTTATAAAGATTATGAGAGTAAACTAGCTCAGAATATAAAAACAGGCAGCAAAAGTTTCTATAAATATGTTAATCGTAAAAGAGTGGCGAAGGTAAACATTGGTCCTTTAGAGGATGAGAAGGCCAATTTAATAATTGGGAATGAGGAAATAGCCGAGACATTAAACAGTTATTTTGTGTCGTTCTTCACAGTGGAAGACACAAATAAAATGCCGAAAACTAATGGCAAGAAGATTATAGCAGGTGAGGACCTAAAAACTATCATTATCACTTAGGAGGCAGTGCTGGGCAAGCTAATGGGGGCTAAAGGTAGACAAGTCTCCTGGCCCTGATGAGATGCATACCAGGGTACAAAAAGAGGTGATGAGGGAAATAGCAAAAGCACTAGTAATTATTTACTAAAATTCACTGGACTCTGGGGTGGTTCCCGCAGATTGGAAAACAGCCAATGTGACTCCACTGTTTAAAAAAGGAAGTAGACAAAAAGCAGGTAATTATAGGCCAATTGGCTTAACTTTGGTAGTGGGGAAAATGCTTGAATCCATCATTAAGGAAGAAATAGCAATGGTTATAAATTGTCCCATTGGGAACACCCAGCATGGGTTCATGAAGGGTGGGTCATATTTAACTAATTTGGTAGAATTCTTTGAGGACATTACTTGCATGGTAGACAATGGGGAACCTGTGGATGTGGTGTATCTGAATTTCCAGAAGGCATTTGACAAGATGCCACACCAAAGGCTGCTACATAAGATAAAGTTGCGCGGTATTACAAGTAATGTATTGGCATGGATAGAGGATTGGTTGACCAATAGAAAGCAAAGAGTAAGGGTAAATGAGTGTTTTTCTGGTTAGCGGTCAGTGGCTAGTGGTGTGCCTCAGGGATCAGTGTTAGGACTGCAATTATTTACAATTTACATAGATGATTTGGAGTTGGGAACCAAGTGTGGTGTGTCAAAATTTGCAGATGACACTAAGGTGAGTGGTAGAGCAAAGTGTGCAGATGACACTGAAAGTCTGCAGAGGGATATAGATAGCCTAAGTGAATGGGCAAAGGTCTGGCAGATGTAGTACAATGTTGATAAGTGTGAGATCATCCATTTTGGTAGGAATAACAGCAAAATGGATTATGTTTTAAATGGTAAAAAATTGCAGCACGCTGCCGTGCAGAGGGACTTGGCTGTCCTTGTGCATGAATCACTAAAATTAGGATTGCAGGTGCAGCAGGTAATTAAAAAGGCAATTGGAATTTTGTCTGCCATTGCTAGAGGGATGGAGTTTAAAAACAGGGAGGCTATGCTGCAGCTGCATAGGGTCCTGGTGAGGCCACACCTGGGAGTACTGTGTGCAGTTTTGGTGTCCTTACTTGAGAAGAGATATACTAGCACTGGAGGGGGTGCAGAGGACATTCACTCGGTTGATTCCAGAGTTGAGAGGGTTGGATTCTGAGGAGAGACTGAGTAGACTGGGATTAGACTCATTGGAATTCAGAAGAATGAGGGGAGATCTTATAGAAATTTATAAGATTATGAAGGGAATAGATAAGTTGGAGGCAAGGAGGTTGTTTCCACTAGCAGGTGAAACTAGGACTAGAGGGCATCGCCTCAAAATAAAGGGAAGTAGATGTAGGACTGAGGTCAGGAGGAACTTCTTCACCCAAAAGGTTGTGAATCTGTGGAATTCCCTGCCCAGTGAAGCGGTTGAAGCTATTTCGCTGAATGTTTTTAAGGCAAGGTTAGATAAATTTTTGAACAGTAAAGGAATTAAGGGTTATGGTGAGTGAGCGGGTAAGTGGAGCTGAGTCTCAAAAAGTTCAGCCATGATCTTATTAAATGGCAGGGCAGGCTCGAGGGGCCAGATGGCCTACACCAGCTCCTAGTTCTTATTACTCTGATATTATCAGCTGTGACTGGAAGTGTGTCCATAAGTGTGTTATTATGACAAATTTACATCCATAAAGATAACCTGACTCCAAATTTGACTGCCAAACCTTCCTTCTCTATCTAGGCATATTTACACTCTGCCTTAGCCAAAGTCCTGGACGCATACACTATCGGATGTTCCTCTCTTGGGCCACCCATGAGCTAATACTAACCCGATGCCATATCAGGAGGCATCGTATATTAATACCAGATCTGGCTTGGGATCATAGTGTGCTAACACCTTGAGGATATTAGCTGTTTCTTCACTTCCCCGAAAGCTATGGCTTGGTTACATGACCATTTCCAAGGCTGTCCTTTTTTTAAGAGTTGATGCAAAGGTACCAGGATGGAGGCCAGGATATGTATGAGCCTTTTGTAATAATTCATCAGCCTAAGGAAAGACACAAGCTCTAAGTGCTCCTGATTGTTTTTCCCTGTTATTAGCAACCCATCTAGATAATTGGGGACCTGGGGTAGATCTTGTAAAACATTCTGTACACTGAAAAATTGCATAGACTGGCGATACCCCAAATGGCAGTATTGTATATTAGTACAAATCCTTATGGGAATTAATTGTAGCATTCTTCTGGGGATCATCATCTAATCTCAACTACAAGTATGCATGTTTCATGTCCAGTTTCGTGAAGGACAACGTCCCTGCCACCTCTGCGTATAAATCCTCTATGCAAAGGATTGGGTATTTATCCAGCTGCAAAAAGCCATTTACTGCTTGTTCAAAATCTCCAGAAAGGCAAAACATTTCTTCGGGCTTCACAATCAGAATGACTGGTGCTGCCCATTCCGCAAACTGGAATGGTTTGATGATTACTTCACTTTTCAGCCTTCTGATTTCTGCCTCTACTTTTGACTAATGCAAATAGCAGTGGACAGGCCTTGCAGAATTGTGGAATTGCTTCCTGGTCAATATACAAGGTAGCCTTGGCTCCTTTGATAGACATTAGACCTTTCTGGAAAACCTCCAGGTATTTTGTTGGCATTTTTCTCAGGCAGCCATTTTTGAACTGAAAAGTGTTCAGCCAATCTAAATGAATATTTGTTAACCAATTTTGCCTCATCAATTTAGGTCTGAGCCTTTTACTGCATTCAGTGTTAACTGAACCAGCTGCTTCTCATAAGAGTCCGGAACCCAATTTTTACCTTAATCTGTGAAGTTTCCCCAGTATATGTTTTCAGTCTAGCTGAGATCTTGCACAAACTTAAGTGTTAGAGTCCAGAGCAAATTTTGTTAAAGACTGGTTCTGCAATAACTGAAATGGTCATGACAGTATCGACCTCCATTAAAACCAGGTGACTATTTAACCAGATGTTTATTTTGATTGGCTCTGATTTGGATGTTGCTAACTTCATTTAGGTCTAGCAAGACTCTTTTGCTGTCTTAAGTCCACATACCAGCATTAACTACATTGGCTTACTAGCACAGATTCTGAAGAAAATTTTAACCTTTTGGCTGAGCCTTGGCTTTGTTTTGGGGTTTTGCTGTGGGGTGACCTCGAGTCCTTCTGATCAGGATATGTCCTGACTAAGGCTATACATTTGTATTTACTCAAGTGGTGTTCCCAAGCTTATTTGAACTGGTGAGGTTGTCCACTTCCATCAGAATACCAGGTAACTCATAAGCTCCACTTGCTACATTTTCCAATGATAAAGTCACTTGTAATGCCTGTTTGAAATCCAATTGGGCTTCAGCTGGTCAGCACTTTTGCATGATTACATCATTAATCCCATATACCAAACGATCTCTCAGTATCTCATTAAGGGTTAAACAAAACTCACATGCCACTGCCAGTTGCATTAACTTCATTAAAAATCCTGATTGGATTTCCCTTAAAGGAGGCTGGGGTTTGTAATATTCTATAACTAAATCCGTCAAGTCTTGAATAGTTTTAGTATCAAGTGCCTCAGCGAACGTTAGCCTCGTAATAACCTAAAAAGCTGGGTGTCCACAAGCTGCCAGGAAAATTACTCATTCATTTTCATTTGCCCCAATGTCATTTGCCCAAAAAAACAAAAAAACATGCATTCTTTACACATACTGGGACCAGTCTTTGACAGCAGGATTGAATGAAGCAAGTTTCCCAAATAATAGTATAGTGCCAGAACGGTTGACCCCAACTCAGAGATGATCGTTGTGAGTGAATTTCTTCAGGAGCATGCTTTTTTTCTCATTGAAATTATTCCACAGATGCTGGTATCCTGTCACCAAGTCATTCCTTATTTACTCCTTGACACTGAAGCAGCCTCCTCTGAGCCAGCTGTCAGAGTGATCAGAACCTCTGGCACTCTTGTTTACACGTGTAAGCCGGGGCCCCCTGATTGGACCAGATTAACAGCCTCAATCAGAGAACACATAGTCTATGAGGTCCATATGGCTAATCTTGGTACAATCACTACAAAGGGTTTCTCCAAAGACTTAGCCCAATCTTTTAGATCCTCTGGTCCATTCCACTTGGCTGCAATAGTAATGCTTTAAAAGGAAAATTACTTCATTTTCAACTCTGAGCATAAAGAATATGTATTTTCAAAGGATTTTTTCAAGTATTCAAGTTTGAAAGAAAGCTGTGAATTAAAATCCTGAAATTAAACTTCTTTTAAGGTTAATTTGTAAAATTAAGTCCTGTGCAGCAATGTTTCACAAATAATGTAAAATATAAATTAGTCAAACATTTAAAATTGTATATAATGTATTGAAATTCTCAGTGAACATGTTTCTAAACTGATGACCTATAAAGAGTTACCTCTCAACCTTACATACAGACATTTAATTACTTAGACAAGCTTGGTTGATGAGGGAAAATATTCATTTCATTATCCACCTTGCTGCAGTAATTTTTTTCCCAGGAACCAATTTAAAAGCAAGACTTGCTTCTCACTCTCTGTGGAGATCATTCAAACTTCTTTGCAAATTTTTTTTCAGACGAGATGTGTAATTTGTCACCCCAGCATCCACTCCCACATTATAATATTTGACTCATTGCAATCAGTGTCGAAAGAGAAATGCATGTTGTGATATAAATCATTAATTATGTAAGTTCTGAATTATTTCCAATTTTTCAGAAATAAATATTTGCATTCATTTTAAAATTAGTAATACCAGGTACAAGGTGGAGCATACTTCAAAGAAGTTTCACGAGGCTGGTTCTGGAGTTGAAAGTTTGTCGTATCAGGAAAAGATGAATAGGTTGTGTGTATACTCATTGGAATTTAGAAGAATGAGAGTTATCAAAACAAAAGATTCTGAGGGTATTTGACAGAGTACTTGATGAGGGAATGTTTCCCCTCACAGAGGCATCTCAGAGGATGGCATGGTGGCTCAGTGATAAAAGGTACTGCAGATGCTGGAGAATCCGAGATAACAAGCATGGGGCTGGATGAACACAGCAGGTCAAGCAGCATCATAGGAGCAGGAAAACTTGACGTTTCGGGCCTAAACCCTTCATCAGAAATCAGTGGCTCAGTGGTTGGCATTGCTGCCTCACTGTGCCAGGGACCTAGGTTCAATTCCACCCTCAGGCAACTGTCAATGTGGAGTTTGCACATTCTCCCCGTGACTGTGAGAGTTTCAACCAGATGCTCCGGTTTCCTCCCACAATCCAAAGATGTGCAGGTTAGGTGGATTGGCCTTGCTAAGTTGCCCATAGTGTTCAGGGATGTGCAGACTAGGTGGTTTAGCTATGGGAGATGCAAGGTTACAAACGATAGGCAAGGGTGATGGGTCTGAATGGGATGCTCTTCGGCAGGGCAGTGTGGACTTGATGGGCCAAATGGCCTGCTTCCACGCTGTAGGGATTCTATTCTAAGACCTTGAATCAGAGGACACAGTTTTGAAATAAGGCTCTTCCATTTAAGATAGGCATCAGGATAAATGTCTTAAAAGGGTCATTTGTGATTGGAATTCTCTAAACAGAAAGCAGTGAGGGATGCATTTTTGAACATTACTCAAGGCTGTGACAGAAAATCTCTTGCCTGACAAAGGAATCAAGGATTATTGGTGGAAGATAAGAAAGAATTACAGCCACATTCAGATCAGCCATGATCTTGTGCAATAGTAGAGGGGCTGAATCATATAAACCTGCTCCTTTTAATTTAATGTTCTTCTGTTCATGAGTCCATACAAGTGCACAAGTAATCAGAATGTGTAAAATAAAATTCTGTTATGGTCAAGATATTAGAAATTGGTCAGAATGTAGCAAAGTTGCAATTATAGTTCATTCATTCTTACTATTAAGAAGCATTATCTAAACTGTATAAATGTAGCCGATTGTTTGGATTTAGAAAATGTGATATTTCCTTGGCCAGACTAGGACAAAGGTCCAAACTATCTCCATGAGTAGAACCCATTGGGCCTAAATTGAAATTATTGTTCTAGGATGCTTGACATTAATTTCAAAATTTTATCTGGCCAATTTAAGTATGTATTTGGCACAATTAAGTTCAATTAAGCTAACACTTGCGTATAAATACATGTAATCAAGAGAGAAACTTAATTTTTCAATTCCACTTTGCAAATCAGACTCAGTTGTATATCCAACTATTTTGCGACATCAGCTGAAGTAAATTATTCTGAAAGTTATCCAAATTTCTGGAAAGAACAATTAGTTGTGATATGAATGAATAGTTGTTTGATACAAAAGGGAAACTTACGGGAAACCTCTTGAGTTGGAGAGGAATGTTAAAATGTGTCAGCGTGCAAGAATGTTTTGAATACCTCAAGATTAACTTGGATGCTTTTCACATTCAGCAGTTGCTAGAAGCATGTAGGAATGAAAAACTCTTCTGAGAAATCTTACTGGAGGGGCAAGAAGAAAAGGTACATCTTGGAGTGTCTGACCTGGATTTGCACTCATAAGTGAAGGTCCAGAGAGCAATTTGACAGAGATAACTAGAACGAAGCCCTTAAAACCTATATATCAGGTAAGAGTTAAATAACATTCCTGACTGTGTAATTATATGTCCAAGCCAGATTAAGCTAGACTTGTAAAATCAGAAAATGATCTTACAAATCTTAGAATCTCCTCCCTATTAAAAACTCCTGTTAAATCAACCACTTTGTGCCAGAAATAATATGTCAAGTGCTTGGCTTTTAATAATAAACATCCAAGTCCTTCTGCAAAGCAATTACACTCTGATGTATGGGATTTGTATGAAATAAATTGGAATTCTAAGTTTTTATCCCAAGGGCTAGTCATTACCTTCCCATCTTTCTTCCAAATTCCCACAATAACCTTACCCGACTCCTCCTTAGGTGAACAAAAACTCAACTGAATTCACTTTCATACTGAAAAGCAATTCTTCTGTTTATTCAAAGGGAATTTTATAATTTGTAGTTTATGACTATGATAAGTTTGTCTTTCAGTATTTCTCGTTTTTATTTTAAGTTTACTCCAAGATTTTTGAGCTTCTATTCTAAACTGTTATTTACTTTTCCCAAGTTTCAAATTTAATTTTCTCCTGACTTTTATCTATCTTAACTTGTATGGATTCCATTTCAGTTTCTACACTACTTCTCCCCGGTTCCGAATGAATTAACAAAGGATTATTCATGTTTACATTAAAAATAAATTAATAGTTCTTAAATTCCATGGAAATCTTCTGAGTTCCTTGCCATTAACCCATTTGGGAATTGAAAATCTCTTGAGAAAATGTAATAGAAACAGAGAAATTAAGAGCAGGAGTAAGCCATTTGAGTTTGCACTGTCATTCAGTATGATCTTGGCTCAACTCAATATGATCATGCAACTCAGTACTATTTTTCTACTTTCTTTTCATAACCTTTGATGTTTTGACCCCTGGAACTATATCTAACCTGATCTTGTAAACCTTCAATGTTTGGGCCTCAACTGTTTTCTGTGGCAGAGAATTCCACAGGCTCACCAGACTGGAAGAAGAAACTTCTCTGCATCTCAGTCTTAAATGGTCTAACCCATATCCTTAAACTATGACCCATGTTTCTGGAATAAAAGACCATTTTTAGCTATTTGCACCATTTTCATAGAATCCCTACCGTATGGAAACAGGCCATTCAGCCCAACGAGTCCACACCACCTCTCTGAAGAGCATCCCACCCAGACCCATTCCCCTATCTCTGTATTTCCCATGCCTAACCCACCAACCTAAACATCCCTGGGCACTATGGGCAATTTAGCATAGCAAATCCACCTAGCCTGCGCATCTTTGGACTGTGGGAGGAAACCGGAGCACCCGGAGGAAACCCACGCAGACAAAGGGAGAATGTGCAAACTCCACACAGACAGTTGCCCAAGGGTGGAATCAAACCCGAGTCCCTGGCGCTGTGAGGCAGCAGTGCTAGCCACTGAGCCACCGTGCCACCCCACTGAGCTCATGTGACATTTGTGAGAACTAGGGGATGAAAAGGGAAACACATAAAGAATTTCATTGTCAATATTTTGTCACGGACTACAAACTTGTCCAGGAATGCGCTAGCATTGTATTCTTAGGAAAGCAGCCCAGAGATGCTGAATGTTTAGTTATTCATGCCAGGATGATCAATAAAGATCTGTGTTTGCTATATGAGATTATTTTCATTAAACCAAGGGAGAAAAAAAAGTAACTCAGGTTGTTTGGCCTTGGGTTCACCAGTTAATGTTCTGCTATGAACCTCATTACACTCACACCTATTTCATTTTCCCACATCCCATCTCTGCCAAATGCAATTATCTTTATGTTTGTTTTATTCTAACCATTTACAAACTCCCACAAATCCAGAACTAGATTCTACCAAATAAGTTTTATTTCCCCTTTACATTTGGAAGATAGGTTAGGAAGGTTCAAGCTGATTTAACACAAATATACAAAGCAAATGTTGAGTTCCAATACTTCCCTTCATTCTTGTGAATGGCAACATTTCCCTGCAATCCTTTAATGAAAGTGCTCCTATTTCCTACAACTACATGCAGGGTGCAGCACTGCGCCAGTTCTATCTCCTCTTCAGTAATGTGGTCTCATCTAATTGATGCATCACTTTTATTTGAGCAGTACCTATGCTCTCAATTTTTGAATTTCATTATGCTTCTGACAGCCACAGACAGTCCTCAGAGTTTCCTGTTAATCATTAAACATTTATCAATGTTTTCACCAGTATGAAACATTTATAGAATCAAAGAATCATACAGTACAGATGAGGCCCTTTGGCCCATCAAGTCTATACCATCAAAGCTTCTCTAAACCTACAATAGTCCCACATTCCAGCACAAGGCCATAGCCTTGAAGATATGGCATTTAAAATATTCATTTAAGTATATTTTTAAGGTTGTGAGGTAATCTGCCACAACTACTCTCCTAGGCAGTGCATACCACCATCTTGGTGAAAATATTTTTTCTCAAATCCCTTCTAAACTTCTAAACATGCCTTTCACCTTAACATTGCATCACCCGTATTAACGCTTCGACTAAGGAAATCAGCTACTTTCTCTTCACCCTGCAGATGCGTCTCATCAACTTATGCATCTTTATCAGGTCAGCCTTCTCTGCTTTGAAGAAATCAACCCAAGCTTATCCAGCCTCTCTTCATAGCTAAAGTGCTCTATTACAAGCAACATACTAGTGAATCTCTTCTGCATCGCCTCCAGTGCAATCATATCCTTCCAACAATGCAGTGGCCACAAACACATACAGCACTGCAGCTGTGTCATAATCAAAGTACTGTACAGTTTCATCATAACCTACCTACTCTTATAATCTACGCCTCAACCGATAAAGGCATGTGGCCTATATGCCTTCTTAACTATCTTATAACCTGCCCTGTCACATTATAAATACTGCAAGATCCCTCTGTTTCTTTGAACTTCCTAGTGTCCTGCCATTCATTGATTACTTCCTTGTCTTGTTCCTTTTACCAAGGTTATAGCGTTTCAAATGTTTGTCCGTGTAATTTTTAAAGGTTATGAGGTTACAAAACTTAATTATTTGGGTAATTTGTGCAGCAAAGAATCTTTGATATGCATTTAATAATGTACACCAGGATTAGAAAATTTGAGTTTCACAAAACAATTCTTTTCTGCTATAGATTCTATACTTCTGAACTCTTCACATTATTTCCATCTTAGAGTATAATATTTTGTGACTACCTATTCATGTATAGATTCTGAACAAAGCATTGCAAAAATTAGACACTACCTCCAACAGATATAGAAAAATACACAGTTACATTTTAAAGAGGGAACTTGAATTTAATTTTCATACTGGAGGTAACTTATTCTAACTGTACATGTTTAAATTACAATGAATTGTTTGATCTGTTTGAAGTGTATGATACATTTCAAACAACAGAAGCATGTGATCTAATACAAGTCAGTTATCATTTCAAAACATTTCTAGGTAACAGCTAACATTAAAATAAATAATAGACCTGTATTTTATCTTGAAAGCAGAGGTAGATTTGGAGATGAGTGTGCCAACTACGGTCTCCATGTAATAATTCCTGAGGTGGCTTCCTGGGTAGAACGGGTACTCGATGGACATTGGTGGGTAATCAATTTATGTCGTTAGTCAGCCAACTGCCACACAAATCCAATTTTGTTGAAGGTGCTGTTAGGACAGAAACAGATGAGGCAGTTGCATTGTGGCAGGTCACTGAAGTCATCTTAAATCATTTGTTAATAGAGCCCCAGCTGAGGCATGGAAGCGCTTGGCAACTCATTTAGCACAGTGGCTGCACACAGACGTCATCAATAGAGCAGGTAGCACAAAATTTGACTTAATTAACCATTGAAATGTCCGCATCCATTTTGGGTTCTGTTCAATTTTGCAACCTTTGTATAATAGCTTTGTGCTGAAAGTAACTGCTGGGATATGTATGAATAATCACTACACCATAATCTTAACTGTTTTTTTCTGAATAATTTCAGAAATTAAACTTGTCTCTGGAAAATGAACACAGACAAAAATTCTGTGAAAGTCATTTTGATTGACAGCTTATTCTGTACATGTAGATATGCACTGACTTTCATAAAAACAGGAATTTATTTTCCTCAAGTAGAAATAATTTTTGAAGTTCATGTTTCTTTCTAATTTGCCCATCAAACTGGCAGATGCATCTGAGGTTCATTTGTCAGCTTCTTACCTCAAGAATTGAGAAATATAGTTCAACAAATGCTCTGAACCATGAAGACAGTCATTTGACTATTTTCAGGCAGGCAGTTTAATCTCTAGTGCTTCTGAGCAGACCTTAAATAAACCTGCATAATGAAGAAATCAGAGTTCTTTGATCAGGGCTGCCTACGATGTCTACAATTTCTAATCATGAGTTCGCTATCCTTCTGACAGCATTGATAAAAATGCAGGACATGATTTCTCAGTTAGAGAAAAGCCCAGTAACCAATTTTAATGTTAAGCTGGTTTCTTGCAGATTGTTCATTGCAATGCCAACTCAGAATCCTAAAGGTCCTGAAAAGATATTAGTAAGCATTATGTCAAGATGCCTGATTTTTAAAAAAATCATCACATTTGCCTTTGTGCATGCCATGACAGTGCAAGAATGTTAATGAAGCAATAAATGAGTTTTCATAGGCACTGCCAATAATGTCAACTCATGTGATTTTAACATTCAGTCCCAATATTCACAACAGCACTGCAGGGGGCCCAAAACAATGATGCAGCTGTCAACTTTTAAACAAAGCATGACAATGATGATGATCATCATCATTGATGTGAAGAGAATGAATGACATTCCTCTCAAGCAGTTGGGTGGGGAGTACTTAGCAGCTGGTAAGTATCAGATTCATGCTGATTTGCAGAGCAATTTACATGAATGGATCTACATGTTGGTCAGATAAAAGGAATGGAAAACTGAAATGTCAGTAGTGTTACCCATAGATTAATTGAACGCTGCAACAATATAAACAGCAACTTCAAGGCAACTATCTAACTTCAAATAATGTTGATCTGTCTAAACACCCTATTATCTGTATGAGATAACAAGGTGTAGAGCTGGATGAACACAGCAGGCCAAGTAGCATCAGAGGAGCAGGAAAGCTGACGTTTCGGGTCTAGAACCTTCTTCAGAAATGGGGGAGGGGAAGGGGATTCTGAAATAAATAGGGAGAGGGGGGAGGCAGATAGAAGATGGATAAAGAAGAAGATAGGTTTAGAAGAGACAGACAGGTCAAAGAGGCAAGATTGGAGACAGTAAAGGTGAGTGTAGATGGGGAGTTAGGGAGGGGATAGGTCAGTCCAGGGAGGACAGACAGGTCAAGGAGGCGGGATGAGGCTAGTAGGTAGGAGATGGGGGTGGGAGGAGTGGATAGGTGGGAGGAAGGACAGGTTAGGGAGGCAGGGTCAAGCTGGGCTGGTTTTGGGATGCGGTCGGGGGAGGGGAGATTTTGAAGCTTGTGAAGTCCACATTGATACCATTGGGTTGCAGGGTTCCCAAGTGAAATATGAGGTGCTGTTCCTGCAACTTTCGGGTGGCATCGTTGTGGCATTGCAGGAGGCCCAGGATGGACATGTCGTCCAAGGAGTGGAAGGGGCAGTTGAAATGGTTCGCGACTGGGGCGTAAAGTCATTTGTCGTGAACCGAGCGTAGGTGTTCTGCAAAGCAGTCCCCAAGCCTCCACTTGGTTTCCCCGATGTAGAGGAGGCCACATTGGGAACAGCGGATACGGTATACCGCATTAGCAGATGTGCAGGTGAACACCTGTTTGATGTGAAAGGTCTTCTTGGGGCCTGGGATGAGGGTGAAGTGTAGGGGCAGGTGTAGCACTTCCTGCGGTTGCAGGGAAATGTGCTGGAGGCGGTGGGGCTGGTGGGGAGCGTGGAGCGGACAAGGGAGTCACGGAGAGAGTGGTCCCTCCGGAAAGCAGATAAGGGTGGGGAGGGAAAATCTCTTTGGTAGTGGGGTCAGATTGCATCCCCCTCCTACTATCTCTATTATCTGTATGTCCTTGTTTGCTATGATCTGCCTGTACTGCTCACAAAACAAAGCTTTTCACTGTACTTAAGTATAAATCAAATCAAATAAAATCAAATCAAAGACTTGTGGCCCATGTCTCATTACAAAAAATCATAATTCTCAATCATTTTATGAATAAAGAGGCAATCTATTAATCTGATAATGCTGCCTTAAGGAAAGTATATTATATAGGCTTCTTGATCCTACTCCTTGGTTCACCACTTAAATCTAAATTTGCTTTCTAATCAGTGTCTACTTTTTGTTCTGCAACATGCTGTTATGGGAATAAATCATGATCGGTCCTATTCCACTTAAAGAAACAATCTCTCGTGTATACAGTGCATTTCAAAACTAAAGGTGCCACACTTGATTCAGTAGTTTTTGAAGTGGAAACCCATTCATAATGTAGGAAACATAGCAGCTAAATAACACAAATAGCAGACAGACAATGACCAGTTAATCTGCTCTAGTGATTGCCATTTGGGGTATCATCAGACTGTGCAATTTTTCGGCAAACGATGGAAAACATTCTGCAAGGTCTATCCCAGGTTGCCATTTATCTAGATAATATGCTAATAACAGGGAAGACCAATAAGGAGCACTTAGAGAACTCAGACATGGTCCTTAGATGGAAAAAATGTGTGTCCCAGGCACCTCAAGTGACTTCCTTGAGCTATAGAGTTGACAAGACCAGGTTACATCCATTGCAAGATAAGGAGGTCTTTCCTTGGGCTGATGAATTATTATGGAAAGTTCATACATAACTCCGGCCTTCATCTTGGTACCTTTGTATCAACTCTTAAAAAAAAAAGGGTCAGACATGGAAACGGCTGCGTAGCCAAGCCATAGCTTTCAGGCAAGTGAAGAAACAGTTATCATCCTCTAAGGTGTTGGCATACTAACGATGCCAAGTGAGAACAGGTGTTGACATGTAATGCCTTCCCATGCAGCATCAGGGTAATGTTCACTTATAGGTGGCCCAATGGAGAGGAAAGCCCAATAGTGTATACATTCAGGACTTTGGCTAATGCTGACCATTCCAGATAGAGAAGGAAGATTTTAGAAGTCATATTTGGAGTCAGGAAATTCCACCAATACCTTTGTGGAAGTAAATGTATATTAATTATAGCTAACAAACCCTTGCAAAGTATATTTAAAGACGTCAAAGCAGTGCCACTGATGACTTCAGGGTGAATTCAGCAGTGGGCTCTGACACTAAGTGTGTTTAATTACAAGTTGGAACACTGTTTGGGATGCCAAGTAGCAATGGAGATGCATTGAGCCGTCTCCCACTGCCAGATACACCACCTGTGGTACTGCCAGTGGAAGAGTCCATAATAATTTTCAATTTTCTGGACACACTTTCAATGACAGCTGACAACATCAGACTTTGGTCGCAGAAAGAACCAGTCCTGGCAAAACTGAAACAGCTGGTGGTGAAGGGGAAACCAAGGGATTGCCAAAACCAGAACTGAAATTTTTTGGACCCAAGGAGACCAGATCACAGTAGAAGATGGCACATTATTATGAGGAGCGAGAGTGATTGTCCTGAGCAAAGATCGCTGCTAGATAACAAGGTGTAGAGCTGGATGAACACAACAGGCCAAGCAGCATCAGAGGAGCAGGAAGGCTGACATTTCGGGCCTGGACCCTTCTTCAGAAACGGGGAATGGGAAGGGGGTTCTGAAATAATGGGGAGAGAGGGGGAGGCGGATAGAAGATGGATAGGGGAGAAGATAAGTGGAGAGGAGACAGACCGGTCAAAGAGGCGGGTAGGAGCCAATAAAGGTGAGTGTAGGTGGGGAGGTAGGGAGGAGATAGGTCAGTCCAGGGAGGATGGACAGGTCAAGGGGGCGGGATGAGGTTAGTAGGTAGGAGATGGGGTGGGACTTGAGGTGGGAGGAGGGGATAGGTGGGAGGAAGGACAGGTTAGGGAGGAAGGGACGAGCTGGGCTGGTTTTGGGATGCGGTAGGGGGAGAGGAGATTTTGAAGCTTGAGAAGTCCACATTGATACCATTGGGTTGCAGGGTTCCCAAGCGGAATATGAGTTGCTGTTCCTGCAACTTTCGGGTAGCATCGTTGTGGCACTGCAGGAGACCCAGGATGGACATGTCGTCTGCGGAATAGGAGGGGGAGTTGAAATGTTTCGCAACTGGGAGGTGCAGTTGTTTAGTGCGAACTGAGCGTAGGTGTTCTGCAAAGCATGGGCCCAAGCTATGTCTGCCTCTTTGTAGCTTACGTGAAACAATCCCTCTTCCTCACCTACACTGGCCCTAAACCCCACCTCTTCCTCCGTTACATTGATGAATGTATCGGCGCAGCCTTGTGCTCCCACAAGGAGCTTGAACAGTTCATCCGCTTCACCAACACCTTCCACCCCAACCTTAAGTTCACCTGGACCATCTCTAATACCTCTCTCTCCTTCCTGGACCACTCTGTCTCCATCTCTGGCAACCATCTAGAAACTGATATCCATTTCAAGCCGACCAACTCCCACAGCTACCTAGAATACACCTCCTCCCACCCAGCTTCCTGCAAAAATGCCATCCCCTATTCCCAATTCCTTCGCCTCCGCCGCATCTGCTCCCAGGATGAGGCATTCAACTCCCGTACATCTCGGATGTCCTCGTTTTTCAAGGATCGCAACTTCCCCCGCTCAGTGGTCGAGAACTCCCTCGACCGTCTCTCCCGCATTTCCCACAACTCATCCCTCACACCCCTCCCCCGCAATAACAACTAAAACAGAATCCCCCTCATCCTCACGTATCACCCAACCAACCTCCGGATCCAAAGCATAATCCTCTGACACTTCCGCCATCTGCAACCCGACCCCACCGCCAAAGACATTTTTCCCTCCCCACCCTTATCTGCCTTCTGGAGGGACAACTCTCTCTGTGACTCCCTTGTCTGCTCCACACTCCCCTCCAGCCCCACCTCACCTGGCACTTTTCCCTGCAACCGCAGGAAGTGCTACACTTGTCCCTACACCTCCCCCCTCTCCCCAATCCCAGGCCCCAAGAAGACCTTCCACATCAAGCAGATGTTCACCTGCACATCTGCTATTGTGGTATACTGCATCCGCTGTTCCCGTTGTGACCTCCTCTACATTGGAGAAACCAAACGGAGGTTTGGAGACCGCTTTGCAGAACACCTACGCTCGGTTCGCACTAAACAACTGCACCCCCCAGTTGCGAACCATTTCAACTCCCCCTCCCATTCCGCAGACGACATGTCCATCCTGGGTCTCCTGCAGTGCCACAACGATGTTGTCCGAAGGTTGCAGGAACAGCAACTCATATTCTGCTTGGGAACCCTGCAGCCCAATGGTATCAATGTGGACTTCACAAGCTTCAAAATCTCCCCTCCCCCTATCGCATCCCAAAACCATCCCAGCTCGACCCTTCCTCCCTAAACTGTCCTTTCTCCCACTTATCCCCTACCCACTCTCATCTCCTACCTACTAACCTCATCCTGCCCCCTTGACCCGTCCTTACTCCCTGGAATGACCTATCTCCTCCCTGCCTCCCCGCCCACATTCATCTTTACTGGCTCCATCCCCGCCTCTTTTACCGGTCTGTCTCCTCTCCACCTATCTTCTCCTCTATCCATCTTCTATCTGCCTCCCCCTCTCTCCCTATTTATTTCAGATACCCCTTCCCCTCCCCCATTTCTGAAGGAGGGTCTAGGCTCAAAACGTCAGCCTTCCTGCTCCTCTGATGCTGCTTGGCCTGCTGTGTTCATCCAGCTTTACACCTTGTTATCTCAGATTCTCCAGCATCTGCAGTTCCTACTATCACTGCTATATATTGGCTTTACTCCACCAGGGTCACCCAGGGTTTCCAAAACAAACATGTTGGTGAGAAGTTAGGTCTGGTGGCCAGGAGCAGATGCAGACATAGCTGCATTGGTAGGATAGTGCCCAGAGTGCCAACAAGGCCAAACATTATCACCAACAGCTCCCTGACATTTGAGGGAATGGCTGGGTAAATCCTGGACTCGGTTACACTAAACACATCGAATAAGCACATCCTTTCGTGGACTTAATGTTCTTAGTCATTGTCGATGCCCACTCAAAGTAGTTGTACGCACATGAAGTTCTTTCATCAAACATGGGGATAACGATAGAAAAACTGTGCACATCTTTTACAATGCATGGACTCCCAGAAGTGTTGGTCACACATAACAAGCCACCATTTACCAGCAAGGAATTTGAGTATTTCCTAAAGTTGAATAGTATTCATCATATAAGGACAGCTCCATACCATCTGTCATCCAATGGTCTGGCAGAAAGAGTGGTCCCAACCTTGAAGGCAGGCTTAACCAAACAGCCTACAGCTTCACTAGATACCAGATTGTCCCAGTTCCTATTTGATTATAGGAACACTCCTCATGCAACTCCAGGTCTAGCTCCAGCAGATTTGCTGATGGGGAGAAAACTCTGTGCTAAGTTAAATGTGATCTTCCTCGACTTGGGGTTTGGTGGGGCATCTCTGCAAGACTCCGCCAAGCAGAGTGACCTTGCATGGGTAAGACATGAGGTCAAGAACAGTGAAGTATAAATTTCAGGTAGATGCGAAGGTCCTGAACAAGCATTTGGATTATATGAAAGCTGCAAAGTTGCAAACGGTGTGAGAGCACCGAAAATGTGCCCAGCTTCTCGACTGCCATTCTTATTGTTCTAGGACCCGTCCATTCTCCCTCTCCATCAAGTATTGATCATATGACAGAATCTGAGATGGACAAGGCGGATGCTGCTGCCTCAATGCATTTACTGCCTGGACAATGAATTTCTTTTGAGATGCTTTGGGCATAAGAGGCGAGCTACTGTATGTTCCATGCTGTCTGTATCAGAGGCAGAGTTGGAGGAACCTGACTCAGTGATAAAACACCTCAGGAGAAGCTACAGAAAAAAGGCCCATGTCCTCAGATTCACTGGGGAACAGATGTAATGATTGCAACAAGATCAACCAGGTGGACCTCAGAGAATATGAACTCCCTGACTGGGTCTGTTAATTTGGTTCAATCAGGAAGCCCTTGCTGTCAGATATAAACAGGAGTGTCAGAAGAGCTGGCTCTGAGGAAGCTGGATCAGTGTCAAGGACTCCACACATGTAAATAAAGGGCAATTTTGTGCCGGCCTTTGAGGCGTTATTTCAAAACTGACGAGCAAAATTTCACTTTCTAAAACTTCTGTTGTAATGAACAAATTAATATCACCATTGTTGTGAGAGAGTGATGTGATGAATATTATTACAATAACCCAGGCAAATGGTCTGAAGTCATGGGTTCTAATCCCACCACAGCAGCTAGTGGAAAGTTGGTGGAATTTACTTCCAGAAGTAATCTGGCAAAGAACCTTCATCTTAGTATTGGAGACCATAAAATTAGTATTTGCACCACATTAGTGCTGCAAAAAAGCTGTCTCTAACAAACAAAAACGCAACCGTCTCCCTTTGACAGTCAATGGCATCACCATTGCAGAATACATTGCTGTAAACAGAATGATTGAACAAAAACATCTAAATGCCGTGGCTACATTAGCTGTCAGAAGCTAGGAATTCTGAAGCAAGTAACTCACCTCCTAACTCCTCAAAACCTGTCCACAAGTCAGGGTTGTGATAGAATGCTCTCTATGTGCCTAGATGGGCGCCTAGATTCAACAATATTCATGCTCAGTACCATCTTGTACGAAGCAGACTGGCACATATTTACCTTCAAAATTCACTCCACTCACCACTGGTACACCAGTGGTAGTGTGTGCAATCTACATGATGTACAGCAACAACTCACCATGGCTCCTTCAACATCATATTTAACTCGTGTTGAATAGTGCTGTCACCTGAAAGTTTCCCTCCAAGCTGCAGACTAACCTGACTTGGAACTATATCACTGTTCCTTCACTGTTGATGGGTCAGAATCCTGAAATTCCATTACTAGTAGCACCGTGGATATACTTAACCTTCATGGACTGTAGCAATTCGAAAATGCAACTCACCACACCTTCCCGAGGAACATTACTAGCAGGCATATAGTTATCATAGCCCGTCCTAAAGTTGATCCCGCCTGTCTAGCACCGTTTAACAAATCCTCTGGATACCAGGTTGAATCCGCCAAAGAATGTTCCAGACTACTACACTCTTTATGAGTCTAGATACAATTATTACCAGCAGGTCACATTTAAATTAGTGTTCTTACCCTCTACTCATTTCTGTCCAGATAGCTCAGATTTCCAAAAGTTCCTGCAACTAGCCCCTGCATAAACTCTGATAAACAGTCTTGTCACCTCTGGTAAAACTGTCTCTTTCATGGAAAGATTTACTTCTTCTGCTATCAAGTGGCTTTAGCAAGTATCTTTGTAACTGTGTCCTGCTCTCAACCGTAGGACAGAGTCAGTAACTTAAATTCCAATTAGCATTATTAGGCTTTTTTTGTGTCTTCCATCCTTGCAGCAATGTTAGACAGAGTTTAATTCTCACCAGTCTAAGGAACTAATTTCTAGGAAAACTGACTATCAATTCTCTCTCAGAATTGAGGGCTGCACTGTCCCAGTCTCTATACAATGTGGGCAATGGTGAGATGGTTAGTAAAATACAGAGAAAAAAATTGGAAAATAAGATTCTTGACATCAAAAAAGTCTGATATTCCCTTTAAGGTTTCAATGGCTAAATGAGAATTTTGCTAGTGCGTGGCATGGGGCATATTTGCATGTATTAACATCTCATTAATACCTGATCTTACTCATTTATGCACAGTTGCTATTTTCCCCAGTAGCGGAGAAAAACTAGACATTACCAATTTCTAATATCAAAGTCAGAGCGAGTACCTGGTGGCTGCAGCTCACCAGCATCTTCTCTGGGCCTCCATCTTGTTCAGCATCTCAGGACACACTCAGCTGGCAGCAAGCGCCTACATCCTTCATGCATGTAGACATGAACTGGCAAAGTACCACCCTCACCACATTATCATGGCACATCTCAGACTTACTTATAACATAGTTCAATATTGTAATATTGTACTTTGGAGCTTACTGACACCTTATATTACAGTGTTGCTCCCAGGCCAACTTGTGTGCAAGGGCACAAATCCATTTCATACATGGAATAGAGTGCATCTCTGGGTTCTCAGCTTTCTATCTCTGCACTCCTTCACGCTGCACCTTTTTGGATACTTACAGCATCTCTGCCTTGCCTTGCCTTTTAGCATATTGCTATCTCAATTACATCTTACAGGATCACTACTGCTGTCCTGCTTTTTCTTTTAACAGGACAAAAAACCAGGCAACAATGTTTGCCAGCAATGATCAGTCAAAAAGGGTAGACAAATTTCTGTGCAGCACCATGCTATGTAAATGTTGCACCTACACCATGTGCCAACAGCTTAAGCAGCAAACACACTGCACGTGCTTCAACCAAATGGCCATGTCTCCAAGTCTAAGGGGAGTAGTCCTTAATCCAGTCAACAAGACAATGATCAGTCCGAGACTTCCATCACAGTCAGACAAGTGCACTGTCTGATCTCATTCCAGTGTAACCAGTCTGTGCATCAGTGTTAAGTCAGTTAGGGAGCTGCATAGAAATCAGTCAGGGGGCTAGTCTGTCATCAGTCACAAGGATGGGTCATGGTCATTCCTGAGGGTTGTAGCTTGAAAATCAAATGTGTTTTCAGGGGCCAATGCTGTGCTGGGCAAATTGTGTAAGTCAAGAATGGAAATAACAGGAAGCATTCTGATATGCAGAGAGGACAACAACTATCATATCTGTCTGCCACAACTGCTGACTATTCACATTACTAAGAAATAGATTTCTTCTGGTATTCCCCATATAAATTACTTGGAACCATCACCAGTAGATTCAGGCATAGCTGGTGTTTTTGTTGTCATGGCCAGAATGCCATGAACAGCTATAGACTTTGGAGGAGGAACACATGTCTCCGCACATCAGAACCAGCAGCACTCCTGTGGCTGCCAAATAGCCACCATGTGAAAACTTTGCAGCAAACTGTCCTCTGAGAATTCAGAGAAAAGACAGGAAGCCCTGAAACTTTTGTCCCAGATAACCTGTCCTTCAGTTTAGTGAGACATAGTGCTGCTGCTGAATGAGGACGTCCCTAGACAACATAACAGAACTGTTTCATTTGCTGGAGCATTCTGGGTGCAGGGCACTATAAATCCTACACCAATAGCATTGAAACCTTTATATCATAATGAGACTTACTCCATGAATGGGAAAGGGCTCCAATTCAATCATTGTCAATTCATCAACAATCATTGCAATCACATTAGAGAAATCTGCGCTGGAAACTGCAATGATATTTATATCCTTGAAAGCTGTTGGGTTCCTGCTTCATTTCAAACACCTTAAAAGGATGGCTGCGAGAAGACAAGGGTTTACTTCTGCAATGATAACTGATGACCTTGCTACACAACTCTTCACTGATAAAACAGATACAACGTAAGCCATTCCTCCAACAGAGTCATCGTGGAATAGAAAATAAGCCTCCTGAAGATGATATTTCTGTGCTTGTACAGTTTTGGGGTTTCTTGCAGTTAATGCAGAGTGTGTCTCTTAATCCTTACATGCTTTTCTATTCAAGAAAGGCTGCAAAGAAAAGCCTGAGAATTATAGACCAGGAAACTTAACATCTTTGGTAGGTAAGTTTTTGAGAAGATTCTAATGGATAAGATATACATGCATTTAGAAAGACGAGGTTTGATTAGGAGCCATCAACATGGCTTTGTGCGTGGGAAATCATGCCTCACAAATTTGTTAGAGTTCTTTGATGTAGTGACCAGTAAGGTTGATGGCAGGGTGGTAGACATAGGCTACATCAATTTTGGTAAGGCCTTTGACAAGGTTCCACTTTGTAGGCTGATCTGGAAGGTTAGATTACATGAAATCCAAGAAGAACTGGCAAATTGGATACACATTTGGCTCGATGGTAGGAAGTAGAGAATAATAGTGGAAGGATGCTTGCCGGGCTGGAGGTCTGTGACTAGTGGTGTATCTCAGGGGTCGGTGCTAAGCCCATTGCTGTTTGTTATCTATATCAATGATTTGGATGAGAATGTACAAGGCATGAATAGTAAGTTTGCAGATGAAACCAAAATAGGTGGTATCGTGGACAGTGAGGGAGGTTATCAGAAATTGCAGCAGGGTCTTGATCTGCTTGGGGAAGTGGGCCAAGAAGTGGAAAAAGGAGTTTAATATAGATAAGTGTGAGATGTTGCAATTTGGAAAGTCAAATCAAGGTAGGATTTTCATGGTAAATGGTAGGCCTTTAAGGAGTGCAGTGGAACAGAGGGACCTTGGAGTGCAGGCACATGGTTCTCTGAAAGTGGACTCACAGGTAGCCAGGGCAGTGAAGGAGGTATTTGGCACACTGGCCTTCATCAGCCAGGGCATTGGGTACAGAAGTTGGGAAGTGATGTTGCAGTTGTACAGGATGTTTGTGAGGTTGCACTTGGAGTATTGTGTTCAGTTTTGGTCACCTCTCTAAAGGAAGTATGTTATGAAACTAGAAAGAGTGTAGAAGAAATTTACAAGAATGTTGCCAGGATTCAAGGGACTGAGTTACAGGGAGAGGTTGGACAAGCTAAGACTTTTTTCTTTAGAGTGTAGGGGACTGAGGGGGGAACTTATATAAGTGTATAAGATCATGAGAGGCATGGATAGGGTGAATGCACTCAGTATTTTTCCCAGGTTTGGGGAATCAAGGGCGAGGGGGTATCAGTTTAAGGTAAGAAGGAAAAGAATACATGGGAACGTCAGGGGCAACATTTTTACGCAAAGGGTAGGACGAATGTGGAATGAGCTGCCAGCGGTGGTTGAAGGAAGTGCATTAACAACATTTAAAAGGCATTTGGACGAATACATGCATAGGAAGGGCTCAGAAGGACATGGGCCAAGTGCAGGGAAATGGGGTTAGCATGGATGGACATTTTGGTTGGCATGAACACGTTTGGGCCGAAGGGCCTATCTCTGTGCTGTAGGGCTCTGTGACTCTGTAACTCTGTAACTGGAGGAGGCAGAAGAGGGCTGTGATACACAATTAGGAGCTGTGGGAGTGGCAGCAGTCTTCTGAGCAGGGAGATGTGGACATTGAGCAGGAAGAACATCACTTCCACAATGATCACCAGCCACAAGCCAGATAGGATTTATTTTTCAATCACTTTCAATGGAAGTTAGGTAGGTGGAGTTATCATTCATTCTCTGTAAATTTGTTGAAGCTCAGAAAGCCAAGCTGCTCTTGTTTATTCCCAAATGCAATACTGCTTTTTTTTCTGGTTTGCTATTCCTATTTTGCAATGTAAGTTATTGTTAAGAACTGTTGGAAGGCTTTAGAACATCTGATGCTCTTACATTCAAACATGACAAGGTATTATGCTACGATGGATACTAGGGGATGAAAGGCACTCCTTCAGAAAGGGATCTAACCTAAGGTTGCACAAAAGAATGTTTGGCTTCATTCTTGTAGCTGCAGCTAATATCACAGACAATCAGACTAGTAATGGTGAAACTTCACAATGAATGTACAAATGTAGGATTCTATTATCAATAAGGTGGCACCCATGCCACCTGTGTGCCTCAGAAAGTTTTATTTTCCTTTTCCCTTCCACTGCTTCTAAATACAGTCCCAGGGATCACATCTGGGCTAGAGGGAGCCTGCTCTGTAATGGAGTCTAAGATAACAAGGTGTAGAGCTGGATGAACACAGCAGGCCCAGCAGCGTCAGAGGAGCAGGAAAGCTGATGTTTCGGGCCTAGACCCTTCTTCAGAAATTCTGAAGGAGCGTCTAGGCCCAAAACATCAGCTTTCCTGCTCCTCTGATGCTGCTTGGCCTGCTGTATTCATCCAGCTCTACACCTTGTTATCTCAGATTCTCCAGCATCTGCAGTTCCCACTATCTCTGTAATGGAGTCTATTGGTTTTGGAGCCAATTCTGGAACAACTCTGGGGGCATTTGTGGATATAGGACCCAGAAATCCTGAGAATATTCTAGCCAGATGCAGGTTTACTTTCCCTATCTTTAACTTGCACAATGTTGAGAGTCACTGGCACAGTAGAGGTGGAGGGACCAACCCCTCTGGAGGGTTCTGAAAGGAGATTTCTTGAGGGCCTGTATGTGGTTATTCTTCAGACTAGGTGTCTGCTGGAACCACTGTATGTCCAAGTAAGGAAGGGGAGCTGGGATAAGGTCAAGTTTCCTCAACCTCCTGATAGCCTTTGGCAGTCAACATCAATGACAAGATCATAGCGATGGACTGCGGGTCAGTGTTTATCTCTGCCAGCCAATGAACATTCTGCTGTACCTGGCTGTCTATGGCAGCAGGCAGTCTGTGAATGGAGGCAGCCAGATACACACTTGATGTAAACAGCGCAGTACGGATAATGACAGTGGACTTCTCCAAACTTCGATCTACTTTCCTGAATATCTTTGACAAGCCTGCCTCCTGGTTGCGCACTTGATCAAAGTTATACATGGCTAATACTATGGGGTCTTTTCCTGCCTAGCGCTGAGCAGGTGCTTGGTCTCTGGAATTTTTCAGTTCTCAAGAACGGTCACTGGACCCAAAATGTTAACTCTGATTTCTCTCCAGAGGTGCTGTTGGACCTGTTGTGTTTTTCCAGCAATATCTGTTCTTGCTTTTGCTTCTAATTTTCAAGTTCTTTCAGGTTTTTGCAAGGTCTCTGGCAATCCTCTGACAATTGTATGAGATGCAAGTTTTTAGTGCTGTTGCAGGTGGAGGAATTTTGGCAAGGTGTCCCAAATGGGCACGAATGAGGGCACGAATAGTTATCATATTTAGAGACAGGAGGTGGGTAAGAGTCATTTATGGAAGATGTTGCATGCAATTGTAAGAGTGATTGAACGTGAAACTTGGTGGGAGGGGGATGCAGTGGCAGAGTTAGGGGACTGTGAGGTAGCACAGAAAAGATAATGACACTTCCTCTTGTGAAGCACAGAAAGTCATGAACCCTCTTCCACCACTGCCAGGCATTCCTCTGGACAATGGACATTCCACTATCCAAGATGGCAAATTTGGGCCACATTGGCAGGATCAGGTGAAGTGCTATCCTCTTGTGGTCCTAGGCAAAGAGGATGGCCTTCCTTGCCATCACCGTATCACCAGGACCCTGTCCACAAAGACGCATGCCAACATGTCTCAATCAGCCATTTTCCTTGGAAATCTTCATACTTTGGAACTGCAAAAAGCAATTTCTGGCTTGCAACATTTGAGGTGGTGTGGAGTTAGGATATAAATATGACATGGGCAGCATGAATATTGGAAGGTCCTAGCACAAGCAAGCGCTTCTGCTTAATTGAGTGCCAGGTAGCAAAGACAAGTGCCATGGAGGCGTGTGGCATACTTTATGAAATTGTTTGACGTAACTCAAATTGGCTCACTGTGAGAAACCCTCCGTGAAGCTCCATGAAATTGATTAGCACAGTTTGGGAAAATGCTTGCCTTTGTTTCATTTATATAAAATAGACTTCAGAAGAAGTAGTATTTTTCTCCAATGCATAAGGTTCATCAAAGTAGAGCCACAGAATCACCACAGTGCAGAAAAAAAGTAATTCAGCCCAGTGAGTCTGCGCCAATCCACCAGAAAGCGTCCCACCCAGATCTCTTCATCCCATCCCCATAACCTCGCTTAGGGTTTTTACCATGGCCAACACACCTAATCGGCGCATCCCCAGATGCTACATGGCCTTTTTTTTTATTAGCATGGCCAATCTATCTAACCTGCACATCTTTGGACTGTAGGGAGAAGCTGAAGCAACCAAAGAAATCTCACACAAACATGGAAAGAACATGCAAACTCCACACACATAGTCACCTAAGGCTAAAATCGAACCCGAGTCTCTGGCACAGAGAGGCAGCAGTTCTGTATCGGAAACTTTAGTGTGCATCTGTCCTTGTTATGCTAATCCAGTAATGTTAAATATTAATGCTGAATATTCAAAAAACTTGATTCTTCACCATTGATATCATTTTTTTATGATTTTAATTTAAATCCTCTGACACAAAGCATTATTCTTTGTTCACTCATAGCATGTGGGCAATGCTGTCTATCCCATATTTATTGCCCGTCCTCATTTACCCTTGAAAAGGTGGTGATGTGCTGCCTTATTGAGTCACTGCAGTCTACATGCAGGAGGTAGACCCACAATGTCATTAGAGATTGAGTTCCAGGATTTTGATCCAGCAATGCTGAAGGAAGGCTGACATATTGCCAAGGCAGGATGGGGAGTGGCTTGGAGGGGGACTTTCAGGTGGTGATGCTCTCATGTATGTGCTGCCCTTACCCTTCTAAATAGCAGTGGCAGTTGTATGGAAAGTGTTAAGGAGCCTTGGGGAACTTCCAAGTTGCATCTTATAGTTGGTACACATTGTTGCTACTAAGTGTCAAGCAGTGGAGGGAATGGATGTTTGTCCATCTGGAGCCAATGAAGCAGGTTGCTTTGGCCTGGATAGTGTCAAGCTTCTAGAAAATGTTGATGGGGCTGCACTCATCCAGATAGGTGGGGAGTATTCCATCACACTCCCCACTTGTACCTTGTGGATGGTGGACAGGCTTTGGGGAGTCAGCCGTTGAGCTACTGGCTGCAGGTCTCCTAGCCTCTGACCTGCTCTCATAGCCAGTCTTTATTTAATTAATCCAGTTCAATTTCTGGTCCATTGGTAATCCCAGGATTTTGATAGCCAGGGATATAGTGATGGTGATGACATTGATTGACAAGGGGTGATGATCAGATTTTCTCTTGTTGGAAATGGTCATTATCAGGAATTTGTGTGGCATGATTGCTACATGACACTTGTCAGCCCAAACCAGGTTATTTTTCAGGTCTTGCTGCATTTGAACAGAGACTGCATCAGTATTTAATGAGTCATGAACATTCCACAATCATCAGTGAACATCTTCACTTTTGACCTGATGATGGCAGGAAAATCATTGATGAAGCACCTGAAGATGGTTGGACCTAGGGTACTAAACTGACGAACTCCTGCAATGCTGTCCTCAAGCTGAGAAGACTGATATCCAACAACCACAACAATCTTCCTTTGTGCTAGGTGTGACTAAGTGTTTTGTCCTTGATTTCCATTGAGACTAGTTTTGCCAGGATTTCTTGATGCCAAACTCAGTCAAATGTGGCCTTGATGTCAAGTACAATCACTTTCATTTCACACTGGAACTCAACTCTTTTGTTAACTTTTGAACTAAAGTTGTAATGAAGTCAGGAGCTGAATGGCCCTGGCGCAACCCAAACTGGACATCAGTGAGTAGGTTATTGTTGAGCAGGTGATCCTGGATAGCACTGTTGTCAATACCTTTCATCATTTTACTGATGATGAGGAGTAGTCTGATGAGATGGTAATTGTATGGGTTGGATTTGCCCTGTCTTTTGTACACAAACGCTAAGGAAATTTCCAGATTGTCGGGAAGCTGCTAGCATTGCAACCAAATTGGAACAGTCTAGGTGTATTCCAAATTCTGCAGCAAATGTCTTAGTACTACTGGTAGAATGTTGTCAGGGCCCTTAGTTTTTGCAGTATTCAGTGTCTCTGACCATTTTTTGATAGCTTATGGAATGAGTCAAATTGGCTGAAGACTGTCATTCACTAGAAGACACCAAGATGGATCATCCAATTGGAATGTTTGACTAAAACTTATTGCAAATGCTTCAGTCTTTTCTTTTTCGCTGGTCTCCTGGATATCTGCATTATTGAGGATGGGACTATTTATGGATGCTCCTCCTTCAGTGAGTTATTTAATCATGCATCATTATTTATGACCGGATGTGGCAGGACTACAAAGTTTGGATCTGATCTGTTAGTTGTGGAATTGCTTACCTCTGTCTATCACTTGCTGCTTATGCTGTTTGACATACAAGTAGCTTAGTGCTATAGCTTCACTGGATTGACACCTCATTTTTAGATAGGCCTGATACTGCCCCTGGCATACTGTCCTGTACTCTCCATTGAACTAGGGTTGATCCCCTGGCTTTAAAGTAATGATAAAGTGAGGGAGATGGCAGACCAAAAGATTACAAATTGTCTTTGGGGAGGGTCAAGTGTTGCTGCTCTTGAAGGCCCACAGCACCTCATAGATGGTTAGTCTTGAGTTCCGGTAGTGCCACACAACACAATGGAGTCTGGCTAAAAAATGAAGACAGGATTTTGTCACCACGAGGACCATATGGTGGTCACTGTTACTGATACTTCCATGGACCGATGCATCTGCGGCAGGCAGATTGGTGAGGATGCAGTCAAGTATCTTTTTCCATTTATTGAATTTCCTCATCACCTACAACAGAGCCAGTCTGGTAAATATCTTCTATAGGATTCAGTCAGCTCAGTCTGTAGTAGTGCTCCTAAACCACTCTTGCTTATGGATACTTAAGTTCTCAGCCAGAGTACATTCTATGCCCTCGACCCCCTCAATGCTTTGTCAAGGTGATATTTGCCACGAAGAAGTGCAGGTTCATCAGCTGAGAAGAGGATTGCAGTATGTGGTATTCATTACTTGTGTTTGACTAAATGCCATGAGAGTTCATAAGTCTGTAATCAATGTTGAAGGCACTCTCCCAACTGCAAAGAACTGAGCCACCACCACGGCTGGGCATGTCTTGCTGATGGGACAGGACATACCCAGGTGCATTTTAATCCAATTGCAGTCATATTTAAAATATTACAGTATGAAAAAGACAATATTTCATTCAATTGGTTTATTTTAGAATGAGGGGATAGTCACATTCTTCAGCACTGACATTTTAGTAACTAAGTTGACAAAAAAACTTAAATTTCAGTTAATTTCTGAAGAAATAATGCCACTGTCATTAGGCAAAACTACATCAAGCAATCAATACCCAATAAAGTAGTAAAAACTAAAGAAAATGCGGATGTTGTAAATCAGAAACAAAAACAGAAGTTGCTGGAAAAGCTAGCAGGTCTGCAACATCTGTGAAGAGAAATCAAAGTTAACATTTCGGGTCTGGTGGCCCTTCCTCAGAACTGACGGTAGCTAGGGAAATATCGGTTTATATGCAGAAGATAGAGTGGGGACAGGGGTAAGGAGTAAATGATAAGTAGGAACAGAGCTCAAAGAGAAAGAAGAACAATTAGACAGACAAAGGAGTCATTAACGATCTGGCTGTGAGGGTGAATAGCTAATAATGGAGACTGTTAGTCAGCCATTACACACTACCTATTGTTAACCACTATGTGCTAACAAAGCCTGGTAGGGGGCTAGGTCATGGGGGAATTCAGGTCCTAAAATTATTCAACTCGATATTGAGTCTGGGGTTGCAGGGTCCCCAAGTAGAAAATGAGGTGTTGTTTTTCCAGCTTATGCTGAGCTTTGCTGGAGAACCGCAGCAGGCCTGAGACAGAAATGTTGGCCAGGGAACAGGGTGGTGTGTTAAAGGATCAGGCAACAGGAAGATCAGGGTTTTTTTTGTGGAAAGAACGTAGATGTTCTGTGAAGCTGTCACCCAGTCTACTCTTCATTTCCCCAATGTAGAGGAGACCACACTGTAAGCAGCGAATGCAGTAGGCTAGATTATGAGAAGTGCAGGTAAAGTGCTGCTTCACCTGGAAAGTATCTTTGGGCCCTTGGATACTGAGGAGAGAGAAGGTAAACAGACAGGTGTTATACCTTCAGTGTTTGTAGGGGAAAGTGCCGTGGGCCTGTGGGCGCATGTTGGGAGTGAAGGAAGAGTGACTAGGGTGTCCTGGAGGGAATGATCCCTGTGGAAGGCAGACAAGGGAGGGGATGGGAATATGTGTCTGGTGGTGGCATCCTGCTGGAGGTGGCGGAAATGGCAGCTCAATACTTTAGTGTTACCTAAGGGTGCATTCAAGTTCAAGTTTCAGTGTTGCAGTGCTGCCCTGGACCATTGAAATTGATGCCATTTTAGTGATTGAGACCAGCAATCTGACAGTAATTCACACTGGATCTTACAAGGTGAAAGTACCAGGAGGTAGAAATTTCCCCTATCAACAAGTCCCAGACGACAACATAAAATTGATGTTTTTCAGCTTAGGTTTAAGTGAGTAGAACAGAAAGATTCCATGACTGGAATTTATAAAGTGACTAGGCAAAAATGGAAGTATCAGTAAAAGTATTTGAACAATTGACAATGCACCCTGGACATAATAGAAGTTCTTTCCAATTCCTGGTAAATTCAACTATCTGTCATTTTGAAATACGATTTCACTCATCATGGCACAATAAGACCAACTGAGTTCACAACATTTTAAACTTAGGAATTAATATTAGCCTTCGGATAAATCTTTATAAATTGGCTTTCTAAATTGAAGGGAAGTTGGGGCTGATTAACACTTATGTAGGCACCCTGGAAAATCATTTTCATCTCAACGGGAATCTGTATAAATTGCATACGTAAACCAGGGCTCTTTGATACATAGTCATTTTCTATAGTGCTTAGCACAGACAATTTTCTATAAAATGAATACTTATCTGTGATATTAACCTCAACAAAACATGAAAATACGCACAATCTATTTTAAATGTGATTTCATTATGTATGTGTTAATGCAAAAAAGATAAGTTCCTGTCCCATTCATTTTCTTTTTACCTAATTCCAAGGCAGATACTTCAGTCCTCAAACTAGAATGTTTCGGTTTTATAGAAATGTCAGTGATTCAGCCCTGAGACCCAAACATTTCTATTAATTATGTATTTGAGTATTAATGAATTCAGTCTAAGAGATTAGATTAAATGCAGTCTATGTCTCCTTTTATATAACTGTATCTCTCAGCCGATTCACACTGGAAGCAGGAATGAGCTTGTTCTTCTTAACCAAATGTTCTTCATGACACTGAGATCCCTCATAGGATAAGACTGATGCCTGAAGAAAATCCCTGGACTCATTTCAAAGCGTTAGATTTTGAAGCTTCTGGTTTTATGCTTAATAACTGTGTTCTCATATTTCTTTGCAGAGATTTTTGACCAATGTGACATTGCAATCTGTTTTAGCAATTGTTTCTGAAAGCACAATCATTACAGTTCATAACAAATTGATGAACTTCATTTATTATAGTGAATATTATCCTGTAACATGAAGAAGGCTGTGACCAAATAAGCATGAATAAGAAGTACTATGCTTATTCCATTTTGTTCCCCACTCAGATTTTGTGAAATTTTCAGGTAAACATTTTCTGAAGTTTTTTCCGCAAGACTTGTAAGCTCAAATTTTTCCTTCACTTGAAACCCCATTATTCCTGTTCTAAGCGGTTCTTTACAAAGATTAGAGTTCAGCTTTTTATTATGAAAGCAAACATTCCTAGTTTCCAATTACGAACCATATTGTATTTAACTAGCATGAATTAGGTGGCAATTTTTTGAGATCTCCAATTTATTTTGCCTTCAAATTGAGGTGTTCAAGTATTAATGCGCAATCACTTAATGCATTCAAACAAAATTGCGTTGCTATTTTAAGTTCAGCATTAATCTTTGCAGATAGAAATTTCTTAAGTACATGGTGATATTGAGAGACCTAAATTTAGCAAAGAAAACAAGACCTTGAGTACTGTCAGTGTAGCCATGGAGATTGTATAGACAACAGCTTGAAAAGAGTTGGTTATTTTTAGTGTGTATATCAGTAGGGAAGCTACAATTGGCCTCAGAGTTTGTTGGTCATGAAAAGAGAGAGGAGGAACTGATCAGATTTCCCATTTCTGTTCAGTGACCCCCTGTTAGATAATGCACACGGGTGAAGAATAGAATCCAACTCAACTGTGATTCTCCAAGAAGTTAAACAGGTCACCAAAAATGGCTTACAGGAGAAAAATGGCTTTATGCATGAGGCAGATTTCCAAGCTTTTTCCTTAATTGTCTGCTCTTTACAGTACAATCTTTCCGCATCTGAGGGCTCTCAATTTCTCGCTGAAATGGAGGACAACCAGTTTCCATGAAACATTGCCCTTTTTTGCCTGGATGAGACTGACAGATTTCTCCTTTCACATATTGTACTTCCTCCAAATGAAAAATGTTGCTGTAGCTACCCACAGGGGTGTTAGCCAGGGCTGCCTTTTTTATAGGATGGTATCTGTCCTATTTGGGCCATCTCTCTCAACTCTTTTTTCCTATCATCTCTAACGTGGCAATGACTTGTTCCCAGCCGAGATGGAAAGCTTTCTGATTTTGCTTCTACTTGCTACCCTTCTCACTGTTTCAAATAGTCCATCTTCAAATAATTTAGTCAGTCACAGAGACATGGAGGTCTACAGCACAGATAAAGGCCCTTCTACCCTTTACGTCTACTTTGATAAAAAAACTATCTTTTTTAATCCCATTTTCCAAAACTTGACTTATAGCCTTTTTTGCCTTGATGTTTCAAGTGTTCATCTAAATACTTTTTGAATGTTACGACAGTTTCTGCTTCTAACTCAGTAACTCACCCTTACGAGCAGTGAGTTTGAGATTCCCACTACCCTCTAGATGAAAAACATTTGCCTCACCTTTCCTCAGTCCCTTACCTTAAATCTATGCCCCCAGTTATTGATCCCTCCACTAAAGGAAAAGGTACCTTTTTGTCTACCAGTCTATGCCCCTCATAATGTGATATATCTCAATGATGTCCCACTCAGTCTCCTCTCCTCCTAGGAGTACAACACCAGTCTTTCCTGTTCCTCTTCATAACTAAAACTCTACATCTAATAAAGGCACGCATCCCACATGTCTTCTTATCAACTTTACCTACCTGTCCTGTTACCTTAAGAAACCAATGTACATGTATACCAAGGTCTCTTTGATCATCGGTGTTTCTCATGGACCAATCATTCTTCATGTATTCCCTTGACTTGTTTGTCCTGTCTAAGTGCATCACCTCACTCTTATCTGGACTGAATTTGCCATTGATCAGCCTATCTGACCAGCCTGTCTATAAACCTCTTGTAATCTAAGGTCATTCTCTTCACTGTTTGCCATGCAACCAATTTTCATTTCATCCACCATCTTACTGATCAACCCTCCTACATTCAAGTTTAAATCAATTATATATACCTCAGAAGGGTACAGTAAGAGCCCTAACGCTGATCCTTGTGGATCATTAACCCTCCATCTCGTCTCCACCTCTTTGACCTGAAACAACCTGTTCATTCTTCTCTTCCACCTATCCACCCCACCCATCCCACTAACCAATCCCCACCACTCCCTACCTGCATTCACCTATCACCATCCCACCTACATTCCCCAGCCCCACCCCTCCTCTCTCTGTTTATTTCAGAGCTCCATTCCACCTCCTCATTTGTGAAGAAGGGTCCTGACCCAAAACATCAAGTTTCCTGCTCCTTTGATGCTGCCTGGCCTTCTGCGTTCCTCCAGCTCCACAAGGTTATCTCTGACTCCAGCATCTGCGGTTCTTGCTATCTCTAAGAGAAGCAACCGGTATTGGAATTGCCACGTAACACTTTGCTCGCTGTTAAATATCCACATTGAAGTTTGTATTTTTCTACTTAAGTGATAGAACGTTACTGAACTCACTGGAGTTTTTTTTTGTGCGTTACAACTCGTTTCTCAGTGAGTTTCAATCAGCTTTATTCTTCTATTACATCAAGCTTATCTAACCAGAATGAAATGGAAACATTTAATGGAGAGGACTTTGCACAGTCTATTTTCCATAAATATAGCAGTGCTCTACCAGTCATTTGTTTGGTCCTTCAAAGTCTAGAATTGTTGCATGAAGATCCATTATTCCCTATTGAAAGGCCTGAATAACATCACAAACTGATATTCCGAATGGACCAGCAAGCACTTAACCTGGGATGATCTGTGAAATGTAGAAGTGAAATCAAGCTTGAGAAAATTATCTTATTAAATGACTTGGTCGTACACGTATATCTGTACAGAATCAAAAGTTAATTTCTTAAGATCCTTATCAGCAGCATGTGGTAAATTGTGTGAGTTGGATTTGCCATTTGAATCATGAGACTAATGTCAGGCTGTTTTCCAGATCATGAACTTGAACATGCACTCAGCAGGACAATAAGTGCAAGCTTTTTTCAAAAATAGCCCATTACTAAATCACGCAAATAATTAACTAAACAAACAATTAAAAAGCACTGTCCACCAGGGGCAGTGCAACAATAACAAAAGCAAAATAAAGGTAGGGAAAGAGGTAGAGGTTAATTTAAAATGCCGTTGGAGATAATTAATGCACTCTAGCCTCCATGGTACCTAACTCCATCAGAAGTAAGAGATAACAAGGTGTAGAGCTCGATGAACACAACAGGCCAAGCAGCATCACAGGAGCAGGAAAGCTTGATGTTTTGGGCCTAGACCCTTCTTCAGAAATGGAGGAGGGGAAGGGGGTTCTGAAATAAATAGGGAGAGGGGGGAGGCAGATAGAAGATGGATAGAGGAGAGGATAGGTGGAGAGGAGACAGACCGGTCAATGAAGCAGGGATGGAGCCACTAAAGGTGAGTGTAGGTGGGGAGGTAGGGAGGAGATAGGTCAGTCCAGGGAGGACGGACAGGTCAAGGGGGTGGGATGAGATTAGTAGGTAGGAAATGGGGTGGGACTTAAGATGGGAGGAGGGGATAGGTGGGAGGAAGGACAGGTTAGGGAGGAAGGGACGAGCTGGGCTGGTTTTGGGATGCTGTTGGGGGAGGGGAGATTTTGAAGCTTGTGAAGTCCACATTGATACCATTGGGCTGCAGGGTTCCCAAGCGGAATATGAGTTTCTGTTCCTGCAACTTTCGGGTAACATTGTTGTGGCACTGCAGGAGACCCAGGATGGACATGTCGTCTGCGGAATGGGAGGGGGAGTTGAAATGGTTCGCGACTGGGAGGTGCAATTGTTTGGTGTGAACTGAGCATAGGTGTTCTGCAAAGCGGTCCCCAAGCCTCCACTTGGTTTCCCCGATGTAGAGGAGGCCACAACGGGAACAGCAGATGCAGTATACCACATTAGCAGATGTGCAGGTGTACATCTCAGTGATGTGGAAAGTCTTCTTGGGGCCTGGGATGGGGGTGAGGGGGGAGGTGTAGGGGCAGGTGTGGCACTTCCTGCGGTTGCAGGGAAAAGTGCCGGGTGTGGTGGGGTTGGAGGGGGCTGTGGAGCGGGCAATGGAGTCACAGAGAGAGTTGTCCCTCCAGAAGGCAGATAAGGGTGGGGAGGGAAAAATGTCTTTGGTGGTGGGGTCGGATTGCAGATGGCGGAAGTGTCGGAGGATGATGCGTTGGATCCGGAGGTAGGTGGGGTGGTATGTGCGGATGAGGGGGATTCTGTTTTGGTTTTTATTGTGGGGAGGGGGTTTGAGGGATGAGTTGCGGGAAATGCAGGAGACACTGTCGAGGGGGGGAAGTTGCGGTCCTTGAAAACGCGGACATCTGAGATGTACGGGAGTTGAATGCCTCGTCCTGGGAGCAGATGCGGGGGAGGCGAAGGAATTGGGAATAGGGGATGGCATTTTTGCAGGAAGGTGGGTGGGAGGAGGTGTATTCTAGGTAGCTGTGGGAGTCAGTGGGCTTGAAATGGATGTCGGTTTCTAGGTGGTTGCCAGAGATGGAGAGAGAGAGGCCTGTTGTGTTCATCCAGCTCTACACCTTGTTATCTCAGATTCTCCAGCATCTGCAGTTCCTACTATCTCCATCAGAAGTAACCTTTCCAAATATTGTTAATTGAGAAGCTAATGTCATGAAGCCTGAGGACATTGTGAATTTGGGGCTGCTGATCAGGATGCCTGAAGCCAAGGGTAGTTAATGGAGCCAGCAGGAATGCTATGCTGCTGAGGTGAATGGGGTCAGGTGGCACAAGATGGCTGAGCAGACTATTCCTCACAGCCAGCACTACTGCATTGGAAAAGCAAATGACTGCAAACATTTACCTATAGATGTCCTGACAAATTGCCAAGTTTGTCCCTTAAAGTGACCGCTGAACGTGAATCTCATGATGCTCTGACCTCACACTCTGCTTTTATTTCCTGGGAGTAGACAAACTAAGAATCCCATGTGCCACAAGCAAAATTCCAAAGCCTTACAAAAATATATGCTGTGTTCATAATTAAGTTAATTGGCTTCATGCTGCTGACTGATGCATTTGTAATTGCTCTGAAGATGCCTTCAGCAAGAGTAGGAGAAGCTAGGTGGGAACATGCCAGGGGGCTGGCCTGATGCGTTTTGGTATGAATTTCACACTCCTCCCAATCCTTCCCACTTTACTTTGAAACAAACTCCAAGATGTTGGAAAAAGTCCACTAGAAAAGTATGGGAAGATTTCTTCACATTTTGCTTTATCAAAGAAGTAAAATTCCTGCTCGAAGAGACAAACCTGAAGCTCAGTATTGAACACCTGTGCTCAGTTCACAACAAACAACTGCACCTCCCAGTCGTGCGTGAACCATTTCAACTCCGCCTCCCATTCCGCAGACGACATGTCCATCCTGGGCCTCCTGCAATGCCACAGTGATGCCACCCGAAGGCTGCAGGAACAACAAATCATATTCAGCCTGGGAACCCTGCAGCCCAATGGTATCAATGTGGATTTCACAAGCTTCAAAATCTCCCCTCCCCCAACAGCATCCCAAAACCAGCCCAGCTCGTCCCTTCCTCCCTAACCTGTCCTTCCTCTCACCTATCCCCTCCTCCCACCTCAAGCCACACCCCCATCTCCTATCTACTAACATCATCCTGCCCCCTTGACCTGTCCATCCTCCCTGGACTGACCTATCTCCTCCCTACCCCCCCACCTACACTCACCTTTACTGGCTCCATCCCCGCCTCTTCAACCTGTCTGCCTCCTCTCCACCTATCCTCTCCTCTATCCGCCTCCCCCTCTCTCCCTATTTATTTCAGAACCCTCTTCCCCTCCCCCATTTCTGATGAAGGGTCTAGGCGCGAAACGTCAAGTTTTCCTGCTCCTATGATGCTGCTTGGCCTGCTGTGTTCATCCAGCCCCACGCCTTGTTAGCTCAGTATTGTTCTACTGCTCAACTGCATTTTCTTTTAAGGAACAAAGAAAGTGCCAATTTATAATGTATCCATCAGAAATTCAGGATGTCCCAAAGTGCTTCACAGGACACTAGAAAGAACATGAGGGTGGATGTCACAGCCTAATTAAATTCTGCTACTAAAAGAACAAACATTTTGATTTGACATGTTTTTAACATGTTTATGGTATTTTATAAAGCTTCAGGAAATGGATGTTAAATTTAGTGATATACATTGAAATTGGAATATTCTGCCAAAATCTACATGCCAAGCACAATAACTGAGTTATACTGATTGGTCTGAAAGGGTTAATACTTGATGGAGTACAAAAAGCACCACTCACTGTGATGATGTCATGGTGAATTGGTCACAATAAAGAAGGAGCTGGTGGCGAATAGATTAATAGATTGGTGGTCCTAACAGTCTCTGATGGAATATATATCATATTCATTTAAATAGCTGTAATAGTTCAATAAAGTTTCAGCTGTTTACTTAACAAGTCTCTTTCAGTTATGGCAGAATCATCGTCCCCTTATCCACGCTTTACTACTTTGGGCAAGAAGTAATCCACACACAACAGACATTTTCCTGACATTTGATCTTAGGGACATTTATCATATTCCAAAGGAAACTGAAGTCTCACAATCATCTCAGAATTTCATGTTTGCATTCTACATTATTTACTGTGCTGATTTCTGACCATTGTGAAATGTGCAGTCTTTTTGGTCGAATTAAGTGTTCAGTCATGCAGGTTATTTCTTACAACATCTTAAAATAAAAGTGCGATCTTACCTTAGGAAGCACACAAAATTCAACTTCTTGGAGAGTTTCCCAAGGTTGCAGATTTTGGAAGGTTACACAGCATGTGCAAAATGAGTAATAGAGTTGGACTAAAGACTGCAATGCTGAAAAAGCATACAACCAAGAAATAGTAATTACGTTATTGTTATGCATATTAAATGCTTATTTAAGCATATAATTATTTAATTCAAGACGCATTGTTGTTCAAATGTAATATGTACTTGTATAATCGAATGTTTTTAAACTTGATAGCTATGAAACCATGTTGATGTATGCACCATAAAATAATGGTTGCTCCTGAGATAACAACAGAACACAAATTCCAGCAGAGGCCATTTATGTACAAATAATTCACCTACACGGTATGTTCCTGAAACAGAAATATCCTTCAGCGCCCTGAATTTCTAATATGCTACTGTATGAAATGCAGCTCTAGCACCATAACTGTGTCTATAATCTAATCTGTAATGTTACTGTGACGTCAGTTGACACCTCCTATTTCTATCCGAGTACACTGACCTCATTCTTGCAGGCTCCTAGTCAATCATTCTGCCTGACACCCAATCTCATCTTGAATGACATCAGCCTGCAGCTGATTGTGTCAGGACTCGGGGGCACAAGGGGTGATTGATGATTTAATTCTTAGCACAAGAGATTATTTCAGAACGGAAAGTGCTAACTGTAATGTTCAATCTTTCATTGAAGGTTTGGACATTTATTTTCAACTAGGCACGTACTTCCATGAATGACACCATTGAGTTGAGCCACTTAAACACTCAGGAAGATCGCAGTGTGCTGAGACGTCTGACGATGATATACAAGATCAATTTGTAAATGCTTCTGAAATGTTCACATTTTCCTCACAGCCCATTGATCACATTTTTTAATTCACCCATGCAGCAAACAACTTAATTTAAGAGAAACTGGGAGGTTGTTACACTGGATATGGCAGGAAGTAGAAAACATTCTTTGTGGGATCTGAAGGAATACTCCTGATTTTCCTGCCTCCACAAGGATTTTTTTGTAAAATTCATCATGTTGGCTCTTCACTGCCTTTTTTTGATAGCACTAAACAAAAAAAGATAACTTCAAAACAAGACACATGTTAATATTAATGTTTCACAGTTCTGAAATGGCCTAAACACTCAGTTGTATAAAACTGGGATGGAATATCAATAAAAATCAAACCAGATGTAGAACTTAGTTTTGATACAGGAAACAGAAATGGTGAAGGTACACCCTGACCTGTCAAACTTGCAAAGCCTTCCTCATTACTGTGTGGGTCTTGTGGGAAAAATGGGAGTACTGTCCCTCAGGTGACTTGAACAACATCTTGACATAGTCATACTCTCAGAACTAATTGTTGCAGTTGTAGACTACTACTCCATCATCCCTGGACATTCCTGTTTCACCAGCAGTACAGGAGGGAGTGGTCCTGGGATTGTGCAGCATCAACTTTGGAGCAAAAGGTCAAATACTGCCAGGAAAATCTTCTACTGACTACCATGTACTGTCTTCCCTCAGCTGATGGTCCTCCATACTGAATATCAAGTGGAAGTGGCACGAAGGGTACCAAGTTCACTGAAAGGACTCTGGAGGTAGGTATTATGAATACTGACCAAGCTGGCTGAGTCCTGAAGGACAGACTGACCCTACAGCAGGTGATGACAGAAACAAGTGGGAAAAACCTGCTTTACCAGATCCCCATGTTCTTTGGCCCATTGTAGACACATTTGTCTATGACAGTATGAATAGTAGTGGTCATTGCAAAATCCTTGCAGAGACAAAGTCCTGTCTTCACATTGAGGATACTGTTCATTGAGTTGTATGGTGCTACCACCATTTCAGGATTGTTTCCCACCACAGCCTCAATTTTGAAGTGGCAGGTACACTTCCGAGGGTTGGGGGAAGCTTAGCATTGTCAGTGTGCTTGGAAATTGGAAGGAAGTTAGGATGGGGGTAAGGGAAGGTGCATCTTTCAGTGGATTTCTTTTCCACATTGTAGTGTCCCATTGTACTCCCCTTGTGATGTTTTACCTCTCCCCACCTTGGTCTTTCCATAAAAACTCTCATTCCCCACTCCTCCCTTGTTATCACTTTTCTTCCCCACTGTGACAACACTGTAATTACTTGGCCCTGGACTCTGCAACTTTGTATTTGGGGAATTCTTGTAGTGCTGGTCCATACCATTGCTATCATTAGTGCTAAATTACTTACAGAACTACTGACCAATCAGATTGGTTGGCACCGTGAGAAACACTGTCATTCATCAAATCCTACCCCTAGAGAAAAGAACAAGGAATTAATAGCAAACCTTTAGAAAGCATTCATCAGACATATTCAGGGAGAATTGGTTGGAAAGACTACAGTGGAAAATTTGCTAGAATGATAACTGTTGAAATTAGGAGGATCTCAGAAGCTATAGTAGAGGTAATTGCAACTCTGCAAAGCATATAGAAATGAAGAGAAGCCTTTTCTTTCAGCTGATTACTGCTACTTTTAATAAAGAGGGAGTTCAGTTTTAGCCTGGGGAAGATTGATCTCCTTAGGGCAAAGAAGGTTAGTAGGAGATTTAATAGAGTTCCAAGTTATGAAGAGATTGGTAGTGTCTTATGATGGTGAAACTTCATAAACAGAGATGAGGGTAAACCCTCGAGGAAGGTCTTATAAAGATAAGGCAAAAATTTAGCTTGTAGGACACTGAGCTTATCCTGTTAAGAAATTCACATTGCTAGTAAATGCCATAGCAACACTTACATGTATAATTCAAGTGTGCTCCTGATATTTTACGTTGCTATGGTTGCAGAATAGTGGGGGAGGAAAGTTTGAATCTTAAATGACCCACAGAGTGAACGTAATATATTTCACTTAGTCAGCTTACAGATTTAAAATTTTTAAAATGTTTAACGTGATTTCTTCAGCTGCTCTGGGGTTAGTCAGACAGCAGCAGTTGCCCAAGTCCTACAACACTGGTAGTCATCTCCATCAATTCCAGCCCCCATACCATTCCTACCCAGTCACCAGAGGCAGGCTATTGGTATTAATTTTCTAAGTGGCTTTGAACCCCAACCACTTGTGAAGTGTCCTTTCAATACTGCAAATTCCTGGATTGAAGTCATCCTTTGCTTGAGCTACAAAGAATGGGCTACTTAAAAATTAAAGTCATCAATAAAACAGTGGACATGCTTCTCACAAAAACTGAGCATTGAACTTTGCCAATCACGATCAACTGAATTGCAAACATGAAAGAGTCAGAGTATAATTTACCAAGGTATCACATATGCTGTGCTCAAATATCTTTCTTTGGGCAATTCAGAATGTGTAAAGTGAAATGATACATGCACAAGGCTAAAACTTCACTGGCATAAAGTCAAGAGTGATGCCTCAAAGCATAAAACAATTGATACCTTTTATTTTCTCTGGGAATCTATGAAACCCTGGGTAAATAAATAATATTTACATTTAAAGTTTTGGTAAAGTTCTGTAGCTCGGGTTGTGGATAAAGTTGTTCACTTGTTCGCTGAGCTGACTTGTTTTTGTTCGAACATTTCGTCACCATGCTAGATGACATCATCAGTGGACCTTCCGATGAAGTGATGTTATTCTACTCCGCTTGGAATTTAGTACTGTCATTTCCAGTTTTGATCTGTATGGGTTTGGAAATGGGGTCTAATTTTCTATGTTTATTGATTAAAGTATGGGTGGAGAACCATGTCCCTAGGAATTTCTGTGCATATCTATGTTTGATTTGGGCTACTATGGTTACTTTATCCCAGTTAATTGATGGCCTTCATTGTATGAGTGTTTGGACTAGGAATGCACATTAAGGAGAGTTTGTCATGCCGTTTTGCTGCTAGCTGACATTCATGTATTCTGATGGCTAGTTTGCTTCCTGTCTGTCCAATGTAATGTTTGTGACAGTCGTTGCATGGTATTTTGTAAACCACATTCATTCTTCATGCTGTGGGAATGGGGTCTTTAATCCTTGTTAGTGTTTGTCATAGAGTGGCTGTGGGCTTGTGGGCCACCATGATTCCTAGTGGTCTTAGGAGTCTTGCTGTTATTTCTGATATGTTCTTAATGTAGGGCAGTGTGGCCAGTGTGTTATGTCATGCTGCGTCCTCCTGTTGTTGTCTGTTTTGTAGGCATCTGTGGATGAAGTTGCAGGGATATCCCTTTAAAGAGAAGACCTTGTATAAGTGTTCTTCTTCTTTCCTGCGTAGTTCTGAACTGGTGCAGTGTATCCTGGCCCGTTTAAATAGTGTCCTATTTAAACTGACACTCCAGAACTACACAAACATTACATAGGACAGACAGGAAGGAGACAATGAAGGCCATCAATTTAACTGGGACAAAGTAACTATAGCAGCCCAAGCCAAAAATAGACACGCATGGTAATTCCTAGAGGCATGGTTCTCCACCCATACTTCAATCAATAAACATATAGAATTGGACCCAATATACAAACCCATACAGATCAAAACTGGAAATGACAGTGCTCACCATAACGGACCAAACAGTATAAATTCCAAGCGGAGTAGAATAACATTGCTTCATTGGAGGCTCCACTGATGATGTCACCTAGCATGATGACAAAACGTCTGGACAAAAACAAGCCAGCTCAGTGAGCAAGTCAACAATTTCAATATTTATATTTTTAAAAAATCTTCTGGCAAATGCACTTTTTGCTACATCACAATTTGAAAGTCAGTCCACATGTTTGCAACATGTCCATATGCAATATCTTGTTTAAAATCCTTTTATTCATAAAACAGAAAAAAACCACAACTGAAAATGTTGAAAAAAATGTACATCAACTCAGATGAAAGGGTAAAGAAATTTAATAAAGGGAGCAATGGGTGGGATATACAGCCAGAGTGAGACGAAATAACTGATGGGGCTGTAGGGAGATCAATTGGAAGCCAGGGGTCAAAAGGTGATGCATCTTCGACAAAGATGTGCAAATTCTGCCATTCATTCCCCCTACAATTACAGACTGATTCTCACAAGAGTTTGAATTAGTCATACAGGCGATAGACAGGATGTTGCAAGTCCCAGCTTAATTTCTCGGCAGCCTCTACATTATGACAAAGAGACAGCAGAAGTGGGTTACATTTCCAGTCTATTTTGAATGTTTTAAGAAAAACACTCAATTATAAATCTTGAATAAGGTTTCACATATGTGGGCAGTGGTCACTAGCTCTGTGTGCTGTGTCATTAGAAGAGAACAGGATGAGGCTTAAATACAATTCACCTCCACCTTATTGTTGAATACCTTCTCAATACTCAATGCCCAGGTTTAACCAAGATCAGAAATCACACAACACCAGGTTACAGTCCAACAGGTCTATTTGAAAACACATATTTTCAGAGCCTCACTCCTTCCTCAGGTGTTAGTGAGAGAGGTGGTATCAGATACAGAATTTATTGTAACAGATCAAACAGTCACACCACTGATGAGGATGTTTTAAACCAACCTACGATGCTGTTAAATCTTTACTCAGTAGAAGGTTTTAATTGATTAATTTGTATGTGAAAATGCCCAAATTCCTTTCAAGTCACTTTCCTGAGAGACTTACCATGGACTACTTTTTAGAATCAGTCTCATTCTTCGACACACATTCCCATCAGGGTCGGACACCTCAGTACTCACTCTACCACAAACTGATGGATAACCTCACAATGTTGCACTTCTCTAGCTTCCACCCTAAACTCATTAAGACAGCCACTGCCTACAGACAAGCCCTACGCATATACAGGATCCGTTTGGATGAAGAGGAATGCGTTGGACACCTGAAGGTATGGAAGGACTCCCTCATAGGAATGGGATATGATGCTCAACTCATCGATTGCCAGTTCCAACATGTCACAGCGAGAAACTGTAATGACCTCCTCAGAAGCCAGACCCGGGATACATCCGATAAGGTACCCATCATTGTTCGGTACTTCCTGGGAGCAGAGAAACTACACCATGTTCTTTGCAGCCTTCAACACATTATCGATGACAACGAGCACCTCACCGAGATCTTACCCACGCCTCGACTTCTCACCTTCAAATAACCACCAAACCTTAAACAGATCATTGTTCGCAGCAAACTACCAGCCTTCAGGACAACATCGAACACAACACTATACAACCCTGTCAACCTCTGCAAGACATGTCAGATCATTGACATGGACACTACCATCACACATGGGAATACCACCCACCAAGTGTATGGTAGACACTCATGTGACTTGGCCAGCAATGTCTATCTCCTACACTGCAGGCAAGGATGCTCTGAGGCATGGTATATTGGCAAAACCACGCAGGCACCACTAAAACAACAGATGAATGGACACCGTGCAACAATTGCCAGGCAGGGATGTTCCCTCCCAGTGGGGGAGCAGTTCAGTGATCTCTCTCTCACACTCTCTCTCTCTCACACACACAGAGACAGACACAGACACTCTTTCTCTCTCTGCCTCACACACACACACACACACACACACACACACACACACACACACACGTGAATCTTCAGGATGAATTTGTACTTGCAGATACATTCCATTTTGTTCAAAAAGCACACAATTTATAGTCAGTCAATGTGGTATTTTATAAATCCTTACTTTAGAAATAAAACCAGTCTGATGCCAAATTAAACACAAACTGATTCTAAACAAACCTCACACCTAACATGTACTGTCTGACCTAAAATGTTGCCTCTTTACACTTACCTTTTGTTCTCTCAGGAAGAGGGAAGGTACAAAAAAGAAAAGTGAAGGTGTGTTAAGCAAGCAAGTGAAGAGCCCAGAGATAAAGCTAGATCCAGTCCATGAGCTAGGTGCATGTCCATGAACATACGTAGTTTATACTGTAATACAATGATATTTGTTGGTATAGCACTGAAGTGCAAAAAGTGTGCTGTTAGTGGATTGGAGATGTGTCATGAAGAGGACTGTTACCAGGTTCTCTTTGATGTTGGTTGTCATGGAGAGGGTGGGCCAGTAAATAAATCAGTATTTTCCAAATGTGTATAAATCAAGTTAATGATGCATTCTTCACTGTCTACCTGAGAGGACATTCTCTCTAGTGCCCTAACCCTTCAGAAAGTGAGGGAGGTGCCAGTGAGCACTTACAGGTAGAAACAGCAGTAACTAGCAGCCCAAGCTTTCTCAAATCCAGAGGTAGTTTGCCTCTACGCCTACCCTATGCCAATGATCTAATTGCCACCGAGTCATGCCAGGAAGGTTGCAGTTGTCCGTGTGCAGGTGACCCCAAGCAGTCTAGTATCCTCTCAGCCCTGGACTGGCTTCCAAAATCAGCTGAGGCAAGCAGTCATAGGTTTCTTCAAGCTCAGCTGTGACTGCTAAAGTGGTACCAAGTTGCAGTGGTGGGAAAAGAATGATTAAATGACACTGAAGTCATTTTGGCTGCACAGATGCCAACATCCTATACAAATTGACACTTGCCACAAATGGAGATAACAAGCATGGGGCTGGATGAACACAGCAGGTCAAGCAGCATCATAGGAGCAGGAAAACTTGACGTTTCGGGCCTAAACCCTTCATCAGAATAAGTCACTTTGTAATAACTACACCACTATACCATAATTTGTTAAGGCTTTTGAGTATTTATGTTTTCCCAGTAACCAAAATGCTAATCTCTGTACACACTCATATGAGCATGATGTGGAGAGTAAAAGCAGTGCTGAGGCTGGAAGGAACATAATAGATGGAAAGTGGAAAAGTAAGCTACATGGTTGAATTTTGGAGTCAATCAGCATAGCTTAATCCCTCTCTATCTCTGTAATGCCCTTTGCAAACTGAGTTTTGAGTTATATAAGCTCAGATTTCTTGTTATCTTGTTATCATAAGTTCAAACTGATGCTCTGGCATAGAAAATGAAGAAGAGGCTATTGGCGCCACGAGAGTAAAATAACTTATAACTTATAACTAAAGGTAAGTATCTTAACATTTTAAAAGCATTAAACAAGCAGGAATGCCTTTGCATCATTATTGGCTCATAGCTCTGATTGTTCACATATGTTAGAATAAAGTCATTCACACTCTAGTGACTATCAGGTTCACTCTCACCTGTCTACCTCATCTTAACAGTATTGCCATGGCTTCTTTAACATTCTCATTCTAAGTACTGGCACTGTCAGCATCACCTTCAGAGTCCCCTTCACCATCCAAAGAGTCAGACGACGGTTCCATCTCTCCCTTTTCTGCGTTCTCATCCTGACATTGGGCTAAGTTGTGCAGGTTGCAACAAGCCATCATTATTCTGAAGATCAAGTCTGGTGAGGACTCAACTACTCCTCCTGAGTGACCCAGGTAACAGAAGCATATCTTTAGAAAACAAATTGTTTGTTCAATGATAACTCTGGTGAATGCATGGGCAGCACTGTGGTGCTGTTCACCATCAGCATGAGGGTAGCACTCTGGGATCATTAGCCTTAAGTTTTGAGATAACCCCTGTCACCCATGAGCCAACTCTTGAGATGATTTGTTTGGGGGATGGGGTGGGGAGAAAATATTTGAGGAACCTGGGAGCTGTGCAGAATGTAAGCTTTGTGACAGCTCTCTGGATAGCCTGAGATAACAACCAAACTGGAGATTGAGGGAGTGAAATCCTTTCCTGCTGTGGAATCTGGTTGGATGATGCCATGGAGCACCCTGTGTCACACGTGTGATGACATTGACATGTACCTGAGGGAACTTAGTGATTGTTGCAAACCTGACAGCCCAAGTATCGTAGCTCTCTGGGCCCTTGAGAAACTACACAAACTGCATTGCTTTCATTTAAATGGCATTGGTAAACTGTGAATGCACTTTAGGTTGCCAAATGGGCAGTGCCACATGTGTCTCTAGTTGAGGTTTGAAAGGAGCTGGCGTTGAAAAGGTACAATGCCATTGTGATTTGCAGCACCACGGGCCGAGCTCTTTCTCCTGGCGGCATTTCAGGCTACAGAAGGTGCTGGACGTACGTGGTAGTATCACACATACATAGTTTCTGGCACTGTCTTTCACTCATTTGCAGGTAGCTGTCATATCTTCAGTGGACACTCTTTCAGTACACACAAAGTCACTGAAGGCCCTGGTTCCCCTATTCAGGTGCTGCTTGCTCATCCATGTTATATATGGTAATAGTTCAAGGGGTCAAGGTTCGTGTACAGTGGCCCCACACATTTTACTAACATCACATAGTCTATGGGCTAAGGTTTTGTCTAGATTTATTAACGCTGGAAATATGAATACTGTGTGTTTAAGCAATTACAGGCCCAAAATTGGATTTTCTAAATAGACCCACAGCCAAAGAAATCAAGCCTGTCAGAAAATTGGCTAAACTAAATTAAAAAGCAGCCGGCAGCTATCAGTCAAAGAAGTCACAAAGATTCACAGGGAACACATTACAACCAACCCGAGGGTTTTGTATTAGAGAAGTATCGATCAGGCTTTATAACACCTTGTCTTTTAGCCAGTGTCTGAGGACGTGCACTTTATACTTCCCTGGCATGGCAACAGTGAAGGGTGTTGGCTCGACCCCACTGGATGTCTTGAATCCTGCTCATGGCTACATTCACCAAAGACCACAGAACATTCGAGGAGGTCTGGAGTGAAGAAGGGGATTAAAAACACACACCCAGAGGTCTTCCCTGCAACAAAGACTCTCAGCGACAAAAGTAAATTTTGGGAGGAGTTTGGCTTAGCATGGGCTAAGACCAGACAGAGTTAGAAAAAAATCTCCATAGGTGGAGTAGTTTGGGGAGATATCTAAACTTGATCAGATATTACATCAAGCTAATAACATGCCACTTGATCCCCTGTCCAGGATGAAGACATACAGCCTGTTGGTCTACATCTACCTGGATTACCAGGTTGCAATCATCAGAAGTGCTAATTAGGCAAGAGCATGCATATCCCAACCAAATGTGGTTTGTTCCCTTGAGACAGGCGAATCTAAGGATGGTGTTTTGTGGGAATTGGTCGTATCACCAACTACCAACAAAAAGACATGACCAATACTCACTCATCTCCATCCACATGGATAAGGAACACCACCAATTCAATTGGGACAACAACAGGATCCTAGGACAGGCCAAGAGGAGACAAGCACAGGAATTCCAAGAGGCCTATTTCTCCACTAAGAAGGCCATCAACAAACACATAAAGCTAGACCCCATATACACTCCACTGCAAAGGAAAACCAGAAGTGAGGTAATCCAACTCAACAGACGCCAGAGTTTAAATACCAGGCAGGAAAACACAACAACACTTCATTGGAGGCTGCACTGATGATGTTACCCAGCAGGGTAATGAAATGTCTGCAAACTAAAGAACCAGCTCGGTGAGTGAACAACCACAACAGCTACAACCCGAGCTACAAATTTACTCAAAAACCTTTAAGCTCAGACCTACCCAGTAAGTAGAACACACTTTTGGATAAAATTATCTGGACTGTTGACAAGATGCTGGGTGGGGCAGGGAAGTAAAAGTAAATCAGGCAGTCCAACAACTGGTAACAGTGCTAGAAGGGCATGCCAGGACCTGGCAGCTTGTTCCATATACACACACCCTCTGTGTGAAAGAAAGTTGCCCCTCAGGTCCCATTTAAATCTTTCCCCTCTCACCCGCAATCCTTTTCCCTCTAGTTTTGGACTCCCCTACACTGGGGGAAAGACTTTGGCTATTCACCTGATCTATGCACCTCATGATTTAAGAAGCCTCTATAAGGTCACCCCTCAGCCTCCTATGCTCCAGGGAAAAAAGTCCCAGCCTATCCAATCTCTCTTATGATTTAAACCTTCCAGTCTCAGTAATATCCTTGTAAATTTGTTTATGCACCCTTTCCAGTTCAATAAAACCTTCCTATAGCAGAGCTACCAGAATTGTATGCAGTACTCCAAATGCAGCCTTACCAATATCTTGTACAGCTGTAGCATGACATCCCAAATCATTGTATCAATGCTCCGATCAATGAAGACAAGTCTGCCTAATGCTTTCTTCACCATCCTGTTTCCCTGTGATGCCACTTTCAAGGAATAATGCACCTGCATCCCTAGGTCTTTGTTCGATAACACACTCCAGGGTCTTACTATTAACTGTGTATGTCCTGCCCTGGCTTATCTTACCAAAATGCAACACCTTGCACTTATCTAAAGTCCATCAGCCATTCCTCGGCCCACCGGCCCAGTTGATCAAGATCCCATTGTACTCTTAGATAACCTTCATCACTGTCCACTTTTGGTGTCATCCACAAACTTGATAAATAGGCCTCCTATGTTATTATTCAAATCATTTATATAAATGAAGAACAACAGTGAACCCAACACCAATCCTGTTGGCACACCGATCTGAACCATCAAGTCAATTTTGTATCCAAATGGCTAGCTCTCCTGAGATCCATGTGATCTAATCTTACTAACCTTGCTAAAGTCCACATAGATAACATCCACCATTCTGCCTTCATCTATCTTCTTGATCACTTTTTCAAAAATCTCAATCAAATTTGCTGACAATGCCTTGCCTTTCCAAATGCACGTAGGTCCTGCCTCTGATAATCCCCTCCAACAACTTATACAACACTGGCACTAGGATCACCAGTCTGTAGTTCCCTGGCTTTTCCTTACAGTTTTTCTTAAATAATGGCACATTAGCCACCCTCCAGTCTTCTGGCACCTTACCTGTGGCAGTTGATGATACAAATACCTTTGCTAGGGACCCAGCAATTTCTTCCCTAGCTTCGCACAATGTCCTAGAATGTATTTGATCCTGTCCCAGGGATTTATCTACCTTTATGCATTTTAAGAACTGCAGCACCTCCTTTTCCGTAATGTTGGACTCTTTTCAAGATATTACTATTTATTTCCCAGAGCTCCCTAGCTTCCATGTCTTTCACTATGGTAAATGCTGATGAGAAATATTCATTTAGGATCTAATCCATTTCCTGTGGCTTCACACATAGATAACTTCATTGGTCTTTAAGAGGCCCTATTCTCTCCCTAGTTACTCTTTCGCCCTTAAAATAATTGTAGAATTTCTTTGGATTCTCCTTTACTTTACCTGCTTTAGTTATCTCAGGTCCCCTTTTGCTCTCCCGATTTCGCTCTTAAGTGTCTATTCTTGCATATGCCTCCTTTTTCTTGACCTCAGCCTCAATATTAGATGAAGAACAACCTCGAGCAAGTTAAGCGGATGGGTCTTGTTTTGGATCAGTGACAGGCAGATAGAATGCTTGTTCCCTGGGAAGAAACACCCCGATACTACAAGTTGTCAATTATAGCAACTGACCAAAGTCTGGTTTTGGCAATTGTAAAGGGACCCCAGGCAAGGCTGTGGAGATGATACTGGGGATCCCAATCATAATGCAAAATCAAAATGTGTTACAAGTCTTTGAGGTAGAAAATGTCAGCATTATCTATCAGGGATCATGGTTAGATCACAATGGCACCCTTCTGTTTGCTCTTAAGAAAAAGGGAAGGCATTTAGGTATCACTCCAGCTAAATGTCAGCAAATAAAAAAATTAATTATGTGCCACTATTCTGTATATTCAAATGAACTTGTCTTGTGTGATTTTCAATGCCACTCAGAATTGTACCATACCAACATCACCACGTTGGCATATAGGAGGGAGGGAGAATACTGCATTACTACTTCCCTAAAACACTACCAGTTTGGAGCCTTCACTCTGCAACATCAAAAACATCACCTTTTTTATTAGACTATACTTATCAGCCAAGGTAGGCCAAATTGAGCTTACAGACATCCACAGGAGGAGTGAGATCTTTGTCAATGCCAGTGATGATCTCAGACAAATGTTAAGGGATCACTGGGAGAAGTATGACACTGGCATTGAACTCCCACCAGAAAACTTACAAAACGTCCAGACACAATTGGCAAATTATACATAAACCTTTTGCCAATGTTATTCAGCAGACAGAGCAAATTCAAAGGGTATCAAGGAAATCAAAGTGACTAATTAATGGGATGACATCTGGGAATGGGCCTCAAACATGCAGATACATCTGTGGTTATATCTCCTATAATACATGGCTGAGTTGTTCATTCTGTCTCATTGTCCTCATGGTTAAATTCATCTGGTGGAAGAAGCAACTCATTCAAAAACTGTATCAGAGATAAAAGGTACTGCAGATGCTGGAGAATCCAAGATAACAAGCATGGGGCTGGATGAACACAGCAGGTCAAGCAG
>JAHRHZ010000251.1:2591287-2614699 GCA_024137785.1 Ginglymostoma cirratum
TTAGGCCCGAAACGTCAAGTTTTCCTGCTCCTGTGATGCTGCCTGGCCTGCTGTGTTCATCCAGCCCCATGCTTGTTATCTCATTCAAAAACTAATTTTGGACTCTATGTTCTACAGTGGGAGCCAAGAAATTAATTAACCCAAATTGCATCACCAAAAACTGTGTAGAGTGCTGTGCTCTGATAATTACCAAAGAGGTTTGAAGGCGATTCTGTGTATATAAACTATGACTATGTATTGAGATATTTGTACATAGTAACTGTTAAGCTTATTATTATTATATTATTCGTATATAGGATATTGTTGCCCATATACAATGGGAAACTACAGGGAGTTAGGTCAACCGTCTGAAACTTGATACATACTCGCATGAGAGTGTGAAATTTATTGAAAATTGTGTGATTAAACTATAGCATAACAAGGGTTAAATTTACAAATGCTATTGCGAAAAGCTGACTTGCAAGTGCAGTTGTGAAGCAGACAAGAGTGTACATGACAAACAGACTTTCGCCTAGACCTTGTGGTTAGGGTATGGGGAACAGCTTGCAGTTTCAGGGAGATTTAAGTTTTTAAAAATGTATAAAAAGCATGATTGATGCACAATCGAAGCTATTGTTGCAGTGGTATAACTTGCAACTATGTAATCAATTCCCCACAGGAAATAAAGCTGGATATTTAAAAAAGTCATTCCTTATTTCTTAGGAACCCAACGTAGTCAGCAGGATCTCAAAGACGAATGTAGGAACACTAATTGCTGGTGATTCCTGGTTAAGATGGTGGCACACTAATACACTCCAGCCAGAGCTGCTCTGCTCGCCAGCTCCTTTTCCGCTTTCTTTTTTTACCTCTTGCAGCTGTTTCTCTTCCCTGCCAACCTCCACCAACTTTTAACTTCTTTAAACCACCCTACCTGGAGGGAATGGAGAACAGAATCCAAGACCAGATGGTGCAGGAGATGAGTTGCGGATGGAGAGGCCGAGTCCTGGAAGCCAGTCATGGCTGGGGCGGGAACAGAGCGAATGCAGGCCAAATCCCGGAAACGGGTGGCAGCCGGAGCCCAGACCAGCAGCAGAGCATGCACAAGCTGAGTCGCAGAAGTAGGTCGCAGTCGGAGCAGGAATAAAGTGAGTGTGGGCCGAGCTTGGAGCCGAGATGCAGCCAGAAAGGAGCAGAGTGAGCCCAAGTCAGCCGGGGTGGGGTCGAGTCCATAGAACCCCTACATTGTGGAAACAGGCCCTTTGGCCCAATAAGTCCACACCGACCCTCACAGCATCTCACCCAGACCCTAACCTACACATCCCTGAACACTATGGGCAATTTAGCATGTTCACTCCGCCTAGCTTGCGCATTGTTGGACTGTGGGAGGAAACCAGAGCACCCGGAGGAAACCCACGCAGACACAGGGAGAAAGTGCAAACTCCACACAGACAGTCGCCCAAGGGGGAATTGAGCCCAGCCCCTGGCGCTGTGAGACACCAGCGCTAATCACTGAGCCACCATGCTGCCCAAGAGTCCTGGAGGCGGGTCTTGGATGGAGGCCAGGGCGTGGAGTTAGCGAGGCTTAGTGTTCTGAAACCCGGCCCGCACTGACTCAGTGACAAAGGACTGTAACCTAAGTACTTTGAAAACACTTTTTACTCTCATTCTGGACTTTTAAACTTTGTATTCCCCATGCTGGTCTTTTTTTATTAATTTCAATTCTGTAATAACACTTAAAGTATCTGTATCTAGGTACCATGTACCTAAGATAGCACCAAGAGGTGACATTACAAACTTTTCACTGCACTCATTCGAACGCACATGACAATAAAGGCTATTCTATTCTGATGATTCCCTTCACCCTATCAGAGAAGTAAGGAATCGTCTTGATTTTAAAAGTCGTCGTGCGATAGTGCAAGTTCAGACCAACTTCATCCAGTGCGATTCATAACTTGTCCACGATCTCTGGCTTGAGCCCATATTATTTACAGACGTCTAACTTGGCATAGGAAATAACACCTCTTACCCACACCCCACCCTGGCAGAGAAAATAATATCTCTGGCTCCCCATCTATGCGTATAGCCTATGATCCAAGACTTATTGATGGGAGGTTTACAGCTTGAGGTCTCCTAACTGACATCTGTAATCAGCAGACAGAGAGTGTGATATCTGGGCTATGGCTCATTGACTCCCATCAGCCGTCAGTCTATATTAATTTCCAGAAACAAGTCTGAATTACGTACAACAGTGAAGATGAAGTTCTTCAAAAATTAAAGGAATACATTAAACAACAATTCGACCTTTCGAAAAATTCGACAGAAATCATAAGAAGTATGGAACCTCCATGGGACAATGGTCCCTGGATGATATCCAACGTGTTTGGGTTAAAACCACCCAATTAAAAGATAAAAAATGGATTTGCTGGTCTCTATGTGTAATGTGACAGATTACTTTCTTAATTTCATGATTATGATTAGATTTGTCTGTGATTTCTTCTCGCTGTCCAAGAACAATTGAAAGTTGCTTCTGACAAACTTAAAATGACAAAACAAAAATTGGCTGAGAAGGAGAAATCTCCAGTAATGAAAAATCCTTTACTTCCACCATTTCTGAGTGCTCCCCTACATACCAGTTAGGGAGACCCCAAGACCTGGGTAAAATGCAGGTTCTGGGAAATGGGGGCGAACAATATGATCTGAGTTCCACTGAGTCTGAAGAAAACCAACCATTTAATTTACAGCCAGTACAGACCAGAGACACAAGGGGGAGAAAACAAATGACGGCATGGATGTAGTTAAATATGAATAAAGACAATGGGCAGCTCACAAGTCTCCCAATCCCAAACTTGTGGAAAGATGGTCCAAAGAACTGCCTCACCCGAAAAGGGAGGCATAAAAATGTGGGATGAATTGGAAAAGCTTAAAAATATATACATTCTGCACCCTATGGATGGAGTACAAGTGTTGTTTATCATGATAGGAGGTTATGCAAGCAGGAAACTGGTTGAAGAGTTGGATAGGAATTAGGTGACAATGGACAAGACCTCGACAATGGATGTAAGGCTATTAGGGATTGGTTGAAGGATTATAGCTCACCTAAGACTGGATGGAGTAAAATCACAGCATATCATCAAAAAGGCAATGAATAATTATGGGACTATGCAGAAAGGTTTGCTGCGATCTGGATGGAACATTACGGACAGGCAGGGCACACAGACATGGAGGAAATTGACTGTAGTAGTCTAGCGCCCCTGAAATGTGCCTTTGTCATAGGATTAAAACCTGAACTAGCAAAAGTGTTAAACGTTACAGTCCCTGATTGGGAGACCAGTCACAAAATGTACGGTGACATCGTTAAACAGGCTAACCGCTTGGAACAGAATATGGAAGCTAAGCTCAGAACCATGCAGACCGTATAACAGAATCAGAACCTCAGCAGATAGAGCCTGGATAAATGTTATAACTGTGGGCGAGAAGGACATTGGGCTAAGGGTTAAGGGAATGTTGGCCAATGGTTCTAAGCTGGCCTTAAATAGGAGTCCTATCTTCTGCAGACCCCCACCATTGAGTAGGTATTGTTGGAACGCATCAAGGAGATGTCCCCTGAGCAGCTGAAGGCACTCCTGGACATCACAAAATAACTGAAGGATCCCCCCTTCATTCTACTATGCCTCATTTTAGCAGCACTAGAAAATAGCCCCAACAGCTGCTATATCTGGATGGGAGTGGGCAGTAGGGAAATTGTTTGTCTTTAGAATACAGGTGCTGAATCGACATGTTTACCTTTGATTGACAGATATAATCTGCCCTTTGATGGTGAGCGGAGGACTGCAGTCAGAGTAGGGGGAGAAGAATTAACTCTTAGGAAAACAAAACCACTGCCAATACGATTAAGACCACATGAAATTCTGTCATTAGTGTGGGTTTTACCTGTGCAACAGGCTTTATTAGAAATTGAAGTCTTAATCCAGATAAACCTGTCATTGCATTTCGAGGATGGTCGTGCTACATGGTCAATACATCTGAAAAAACAGGAACGGCAAGATTATCTGATTTGGGCAAAGGACAAAAATGATTGTGGCCAGTTGAAAATGACCATGGTCACTTTTACAGGAGTTGCCCCACTATGCACTAACCAATATCTCATTAGTCAGTCTCCATTAGTGGTATCTTGCCAGTTATTAAGCAATTAGAACAACAAGATGTCCTAGCTAAAATTTACAGTTCATCTAATAGACCGGTGTAGCCAATCAAAAAGCCAGACTGGATCTGGTAGAGATAGTAGGAATTGCAGATGCTGGAGAATCTGAGATAACAAGGTGTAGAGCTGGATGAACACAGCAGGCCAAGCAGCATCAGAGGAGCAGGAAAGCTGACGTTTTGGGTCTAGCCCCTTCATTTTCTGAAGAAGGGTCTAGACCCGAAACGTCAGCTTTCCTGCTCCTCTGATGCTGCTTGGCCTGCTGTATTCATCCAGCTCTACACCTTGTTATCTCAGACTGGATCTGGCATTTGACAGTGTACTACAGGAAAGCAAATCAATTCATTGATTAGAGAGCGCCCTTGGTTGCAAATCCCTCCACTATTTTTACTGCCCACTCACCTGGTCACAAGAATTTTTTGGTAATAGACATGGCCAATAGATTTTGGTCAGTCCCTCTGGCCCCTGAGGTGCAGCAATGGTTTGTCTTAACCCAGATAAACTCAAGATTGCATTTCGAGGATAATCGTGTTACATGGTCAATACACCACCTGAAAAAAGAGGAATGGCAACAGTAGTATACTTGGAAACACCTGCCACAGGGTTTCCACAGTGACCCTATTGTCTTCCACATAGCCTTGCGGAATCATTTGCAGGAATTGCCTTCAATGACATCTATGGTGATCCAATGCATGGATGATATTCTGGAAGCTGGAGAAGAACATAATTGTGTGGAAATTTTGCAGCACTTAGATGAATCAGATCAGACAGCTGCAGAGCCTTTGCAAAATCCGAACTTTGTCCTCTTTACAGATGGATCCTCATTCATTTAAAACAGCACGCAAAAAGCGGGCTGGGCTGTTACCAGTTTATAAAAAGTGATAGCACAAGGAAGTTTGCCCGCAGGCACTTCAGCTCAGCAAACGGAAGTACGTGCACTCACATAAGCCTGCAAAATATCAGAAGGTAAAAGAGCAAACATTTACACAGATTCTTGCTATGTGTTTGGAATCACCCATGATTGTGGACTATTGTGGCAAAAAAGGGGAGTCCTCACAACAAAAGCAACCCCAATCCAAAATAGGGATGAATTACGTAATCTCCTAGAGGCCATACAACTGCCGCAGAAAGACTCAATTTTGAAATGTAAAGTTCATACTAGGGAAGACACTATAGAAATACAAGGTAATGCCTCAGCAGACTAAGTGGCTAAAATGCAGCATCTCAAAGTAACCATTTGAGTGGATCAATGGAACCCAAGTTACAAGCCCTTATGACCAAACTACAGGATTTGAAGACCGTGCAAGAGGAATGCTCTCGAGAAGAGAAGTGGACATGGATGGAAGCAGGAATTAAACTATGTCAGGATGGCATCTGGAGACAAAGAGGTACAAATAAACCAGTTGCAACACAAGCATTAATGCCTTTTTTGGCACAACAAATCCACTCATGGGGGCATCTGGTCCCTTTATAAATGATGGCTACATTCCAAAATTGCTGGTGGGGGAAAGTTTTAAGAGACATGCATAACTGGTAGTGGACCATTGTGTCATGTGTCAAAAGGACAACACTGGACCAACCATGGTAATGCTATAATTACAACCTCCTCCATTTGCAGGACCCTTCCAACATCTACAGGTGGACTATCATCATAGAACCTCTACAGTGTGGACACAGGCCATTTGGCTCAGCAAGTCCACACCAAAGCTCCAAACAGCATTCCACCCAGTCCCACTGTATCCCTGCATTTCTCAAGGCTAATCCAAACATCCCCTGGACACTATGGACAATTAAGCATGGCCAGTCAACCTAATCTGCACAACTTTGGACTGTGGGAGGAAACCAGAACATCCAGAAGAAACCCACACAGACATGGGGAGAATGTGCAAACACCACATAGATAGTTGCTTAAGGGTGGAATTGAACACGGGTCCCTGACACTGTAAGGTGGCAGTGCTGATCACTGAGCCATTGTACCACCCCTGAAAAATCTCTCCCAAAATGCCAGGGATATGAAACCATCTTAGTCATTGTTGATAAATTCTCCACATGGGTAGAAGGGTCCCCAGCTCGACAGGCCATGGCAAACCACGCTGCTAAAGTCCTATGCAAGGAATACATCCCTTGATGGGGAGTCCCCAGTATTATAGATTCTGATCAAAGAACTCACTTTACTGGTTCAGTATGCCAAGAGGCACACAGACTGCTGGGGCAGCACTGTGGCACAATGGTTAGCACTGCTGTCTCACAGCGCCAGGGACCTGGGTTCAACTCCAGCCTTGGGTGACTGCATGGAGTTTGCACGTTCTCCCATGTTTGCGTGGGTTTCCTCCCACAGTCCAAAGATGTGCAGATTAGGTGGATTGGCTATGCTAAATTGCCTGTAGTGTTCAGTGAGGTGTAGATTAGGTGGGTTATAGGGGGATGGGTCTGGGTGGGATGCTCTGAGGTTCAGTGTGGACTTGTTGGGCTGAACGGCCTGTTTCCAGACTGTAGGGATTCTATGATGATAAATATTAGGTGGGATTATACATTGTCATCATCACCCTGAGTCATTGGGACATGTCAAACAAACAATTCAGTCTCTGAAATAATGTCTCGCCAAATACCATCAAGAGGGATTGCCTTGGCCTCATGCTTTACCCATGGTCTTATACAGCATTGGAGCCACCCTGAACAGAACTACTGGCCAGAGCCCTTTTGGGGTTATAACTGGTTGACCCATATCCTTGCCTGGCACAATAGATCTCAGAGCAGGTGATTGATTGTTAAAATATTATCAAGATCTAACTAATGCTGTCAGCTCTGCTTCTCAACAGGTATCAGTGACGTGGGGAGATCCCCCTGAGAGTAGACATGATATAGTTCCAGGCACTTGGTTATACTTGAAGAAAACACAGAAAGAACCACTAGGTACCAAGTGGGAAGGCCCATGTAAAAAGTGCTGCTCACAACTGCATCAGCTATCCAGGCACAAGCCAACAAAGCTTGGATTCACGTGCCTCACGTCAAGCCAACCACTGTCTCTGATTCATCATGAAGATGCTGTTACTTTTGGGAATCATAACTATACTGATTCCCCTTGTAGCAGGAAGGCTTATCATGAAACATGAACTCAACATAAATACCTTCTTGTATCTGTCTTACACTTATGCCAAACGTACCAATGTCTCCAGCTGCTGGGTTTGTTCACACATTCCCATGAATTCAAAGGGCAGAATCCCTCTGAGATCCATTTGTTTTAAGGCATCTGAAGTGGCAGAATGAGTCACTCGCCAGAATGAATCCCTAATGGATGCGGATCACATGGCTGCTACATCGTCAGCAGAGAACAGGTTATATTGGGTGGACATTGATGGCACCCGAGATAAGTGGGAATCAGCAGAGTACACATTTTCTGCTTCTGCAAATTAGTATCAATAACTCCTATACATCAACATTTTTGCCACTTCCAACACATCCAAGGTAGGAAGACCAGTTGTCTCTATTCCCCTCACTGGATCTGAGCCTGGGTGTTGGTCTGCGGGTCAGAGTAATTGCGCTCAATATTTTGACTGTCACCCCTGATACTTGACCTCCATCTTAACTTAATTTTACTAACTTCACGTCAGCAGAAACTTTTGACCATGTCCATCCAGTTTTCTGAATATATAACTCGGTTTGTCCCATACAGTGGCATATATTTTGTTTGTGGACAGGCTCCTGTTACCTTGTTTTTGTGGCCCCAATAATGTGCCACAGTTATGACGTCTCTGAAACCCGCTCTAGAGTGCTTAAACATTCCAGTACCGAGCAGCAGAGGTTCTGGGTGATTGCATTTCCTTTGTTATTAATTTGGCAGCTATCCTAGAACAGATAGCCAATGATGCCTCCCAGGCACTTGAATTGTTGCCCTACGAGCAATTGCTATGCAGAATCGCAGAGCCCTGGACTGGATCTTAGCTGAGAAAGGTGACACCTGTGCCCTTACAGGTCAGGAATGTCCCATGTACTTCCATGATAACTCAGAGGGAATCAGCAACTTGGCTGACCATATCCATAAGGTAATGGACAAACTTAAACAGCCTCCGGCTTCCACTTTGTGGCGTCAGGCTACTGGTTGTTTAGGATCATTGGGTATGTCGTTAATTCAAGGAATTATACTTTTTATTGCTGCGATTTTTATTCTGTATTTCTTGGTTATGTTGCTTAAATGTTGTATTCAGCAAATGATGAAACGTAATATTCAGTATTTTACTGCTATTCACTCTAGGTGACCTACATATTATTATTAGCTGCTTTGCTTCTGTGGTTCTGTTTGGGAAAAATCAAAAGGGGGGAGTTGTGGAATATATTGAAAATTGTGTCATTAAGCTACAGAGTAACAAGGGTTAAATTTACAAATGCTATTGCAAAAAGCAGACCTGCAAGAGCGATTGTAAACCAGTTAGGAGCATACATGACAAACAGACTGTCATTTAGACCTTGTGGTTAGGATGGGGGAACGGCTTGCAGTTTGAGGGAGGATCAAGTTAAAAAAATATAAAAGGTATGATCAAAGCTGTAGCTGCAGAGGTCTCAACTTGCAACCATGTAATCAACATAGAATAAGAAATAAAGCCGAATATTCAAAAAGGTTGCGGACTCATTCCTTACTTCTTAAGAACCCAACAACTGTGTGCTCTGAGCCTGTGATCCCATTTTTGCTAAATACTTCAAGGGATCAACAGGCAGGACCATGGTCAAGCAACCAGTAACTGGGCATTCTATATTGACCCATGGCCGGTGAAATTGAGCCTAAAAGAAAATTAGGCAAATTAAATTAAACAACAACCAGCAGCTATCAGCTTCAGATAACATTGGAAACCAAAGTCAAGAAGGTCACAAAGGTTCGGGGAAACTAGTTACAACCAGCCCAAGGGTTGTGTATGGGAGAAGTAATCATTAAATTTCCTGTCACCTTGACTTCCAGCCAGTGCCTGAGGACATGCTCTTTATATCCCCCCAGCATGGCAACAGTGAAGAGTGTCGGCACAACCTCATTGGATGCTTTAAACTCTGCACATGGCTCCATGGCTAAAGGCCACAGAACATTCGGGAAAGTCTGGGCTGAGGAGAGGGATAAAAATTCACACCTGGAAGCTACATCCTCAGCGATGACGCTCAGTAAAGACACTTGGCAGAAAACCAACTGAAGAAGACCTAAGAGAAGCCCTGACCTTTGAGACCCATCTTCACGGAAGAGAGCCAGCCCCAATTTTGCTAATAAAATCGAGTTGAACTGCAAAACTAATAGTGGAGCACCTACACTCGGTTCTTGACAAACAACAACGCCTCCCAGTCACGAACCACTTCAACTCCCCCTCCCACTCCCTGGACGACATGTCCATCCTGGGCCGCCTCCACTGGAGGACAGCACCTCATATTCCGCCTTGGAACCCTACAACCTATTGGTCTCAATATGGACTTTACGAGCTTCAAAATCTCCCCACCCCCGACCTCATCTCAAGACCAGCAACCCCCCTCATCCCTGCCTCCTTGACCTGTCAATCTTCTCTTCCATCTATCCGCTCCTCCCACCTCACTGATCAACCCCCACCCCACTTCCTACCTACACTCACCATTACTAGCGGAATTATTGAAGCGGCTGGGGGCCTGAAGTGGCGCCAGAAGAGACTCTGTCAGCTCGTGAACCCGGATATCAAGCAGCAGCGAGGAGGTGCTGGGGAGAGACTGAGCCTAGTGCGGGGGGAGAGATTGAGCCTTCATGAGGAGTGGAAGCACTCATGGAGAAAGCTAAGGGTAGACTGACTGCAGGCTCATGGACAAAGAAGGACTCTAATTTTGAAGTTTTAACCTTATTTCGGTATTTACTACTTTGCACTGAGAAGAACTGTAAGGTTGAACTTTGTTTTTACTTTGTACCTGAAGATTTTGTATCTAGCTTGTACCTAATTTGGTGCCGTAAATGGTGACATTGCACCAATTTTTCACTGTGCTCCTGTATCCCACTGACCTCCAGAATCTGCAGTTCTTGCTATCTCCTAGTTCTTACAGCATATGCTTTGAGAGAGGAATGAGAACGACACAGGAACACAATTGAAGAGTGTGCTGTCAATCACCTCAGCTTCACCTAGAACAAAATGTAAAAGTACAAGACAGTAACACCAACACTTGGATACATGGAAGAGTCATGAAAAAATGTGGTCAAACCAGTTTGTATGTTAGAATTAGAATTTGAATTAGGTCTTATTGTTATGTGTACTCAAGTACAGGAATACGGGAATACAGTGAAAAGTTTGCAATATCACCATTCATGGAGCCATCTTAGGTACTAGCGAGGTACAAACTCTTCAGGCACAAAGAAGAAAAATAAAGAAATAATTTCAACCTTATAGTTCTTTTCAGTATAAAGTAGTAATACAGAAATAAAGTTCAAAGTTCAAAGTTACAGTCCTCCTTTAGCCATGAGCCTGCAGTCTCTCCACCCTGAGCTTTCCCCATGAGTGCTTGCATTCCCCATGGGGGCTCAATCTCTCCTCCACACTGGGCTCAGTCTCTCCCCAGTGCGTTTGCACTGCCGTCTCACAGCCAACTGCCATCTGGGTTCACCAGCTGCCTCTCCACAGGCTGCCAGAGTCTGTTCTGGTGCCACTTCAGGGCCCCAGCTGCTTCAGCAATGCTGCTGACTGCTAGAGCTCTTCCCATGAACACAAAATGCCTCGTGACCAACTGCCAAAGTCCCCACTCTGGACCTGCAGGTGCTGCCGCTGCTGCCTCCAAAACTGACCTCCCTGTAGAAGGTAAGTAGAGAGAAAAAAATTTAAAAACAAAGAAAAACGTGAAAATTGAGAAAAAGAAGTGGTTGGAGTGAGCAACTCTGGCTCAGGTGCCCTACTCCGCTGCCATCTTGCCATTTTATGTGTTATTGCCATGAGCCATAATCATGTTCTAAAATGGAACAGTCCTGATGAAGGGTTCTGACCCAAAATGTCAACTTTCCTGCTCCTCTGATGCTGCCTGATCTGCTGTGTTCCTCCAGCTCCATATGTTGTAAGAACTGTGTTCTTGTTTTTGTGTCTTTAAAAAAAGACTGTAAGGTGAAAGATTGGTTTATTTACTTTAAAAAAGGGGATTTACTAGGATAGCAGCATAATTTTACTGCAAGCAATTTGATACCTTTCATAAGCTCTTACTTTTGTGGCTACAGATTCCTACAATGTTCAGGTGATCAGGAGTCAATGAGTTGTTTATATATAAAGCTGATTGGTTGTCCGCTAACTGAGCAGGATGGAACTGGAAAGCATTACAGACGCAGATACAGAGAGAAAGAGAAAAAGAACAATGCAGAAGTGTGAGCTGTTGCTCTGCCCAGCAGAAGCTGCCTGCTCTCCACAGTAAAAAAATCTCAGCTTAAATTCGAAGAAAACCAGTTACCATTCCTGCAACAGTTGGTGTGAGTTGTGACTGTTGAATTGATAAATTAATTGTTCTGTACTTCTTACAAACCAATGGAAGCTTCCAGAGAAAGACAACTGAACACCAAAAACGTGGCTAGTCATGGAGTCATTGAGCCCTACAGTACAGAAACAGACCCTTTGATCCAACTCGTCTGCGCCGACCAGATATCCTAAATTGACCTCGTCCCCTTTGCTAGCATTTGGCCCATGTCCCTCAAAACCCTTTAAATGCTGTAATTGTATGTGCCTCCATCACCTCCTCTGGCAGCTCATTCCAGACATGCTCTGCCTTAAGGATCATCTCTGTGTCAGAATATGGAATTAAAGATCATTAAACTGATTTTCCAGTTTATATCTATCTCCACTAATAACCTATATTTCCCATTTGTGTAAGGGGGAGTCTAAAAAGGGATTGGAGCTTTCTGCCAATTGTTTATCTCTGGTTATGTGCAGCTATAGTTTAATTACGTGTAATATATAATAATAATTAGCACAAGACTGGTCCATGCTTTCACTTAATTTTGGTCTAAAAGTCACATATATTTGGGGATTGTGTATGCCTTAACTTTTTTTTTAAACATTTGGTGTGTACTGGACATAGCAAGTCTCTGTGAATGGAGCACTGTCCCAGTGAGTTATTACATTATATATACCATATAATGTTAATTTCCAACATCTTTAAGGGCAAATTGTGTCTCTTTCTATGTAGTAAATACCTGAAGCATGAAGAAAATCTCTTATTTACTTCTACCAGTTGTTGTAAGCTGTTGTCCCCTTTAACAGTAACTAAGACACTGTGCAGTTAGTGCCCTGTAAAACTCTGCCTTACGTTTCCTGCAAAGGAGAATGCCATACCCTGTTGAGTAAGTGGGATAAACTGTATCTTGTGCGAGATTTAAATGGTTTATTTCCTTCATTTATATTATCACCACTAGTGCACAGAGTTAAGAGTTTGATGATGCCAATGTCCTTTAATAATGACTTCAAATTTTTGCCTGTTTTCCAATAGTGTATAATTACATGACCTTCATATTTGACTAAGGGTGCTTTTCAGAATAATTTTATTGGAGTTGATGCTATTACCAATTCCATTAATCCTTTAGCCAGTTGCTCCTCACTGAACAACCGTTATATGCCTTAGTGCTCAAATCTTCCAACAGATTTATTAACTGATTCTCTTGATTGTGGCCTGTTGAATATAAATTTTGGCCTATAAATTCTAAAGCTTACATTAACCTTGCACTGATTCTCTAGGTGTTTAATAATCTTTTCAGGTCTTTCTGGTGGTTGTCGGAGAGACCACAGAAATTAATTCTTGTCAAACTTTCAATTTCAAGGACAATGAGGAGTTTGACAGCTTTTTATTCTTGGTCAATTATTCGTTGGTCAATGAAATGAAGTATTATCCTTTGTTTAAATAATTGAAACACTGCTACAAGGTCAGTAGCTTTCCATTCCATGTAAAGAATTTTATTTTCCATTACAGTTATATATTATATACTTGTTATATCTTCATAGTGTTTACAGAAATTTGGGCAGCATTGTTTATGAGGTATCATAAGCTAAAATGTACTGTACAACATTGCATCGCAGCAGACACTGCTGCTTTTTTTCTCATAATGCTAAAAGGAGGATTGTTGCAACTGGAAGCAATTTAGTAAATCAGCTATTGTGATTGCAGAATGCAATCCCTTCAACTTTATCAATACTTAAGATGGCCATTTGCGCCACAAGTAGGACATAAAATGGAGTCTCACACATCTTCCTCTTGTTTTGTGCCTTTGCCCAATAATCAACATGGTGATATCAGATGATGCTTTGACATAGGACAGCCTTGGAAAGCATTGAGAACACTCCTGACAGCCCTGTTTGTGCTCTGTTTTTCCACTGTTCTAATGCTGCTTCTTTTCTACTGTTAGGTCTGGATCATTTCAGGTACCTTTTTCTTTCAGTTCCACTAAAGCATATTAAGTGGGAAGTTATTATTTTACATGGTTATTATAATGATGATAGTATTGACAGTTAAGGAAAGAGAGCTTTTTTGGAGCCATTGGGCACTCTTTGAAAATATTCTTTCAGTGCTGCACATTAGCTGCCACCATGGTGTGTTCTCTTGAGATCATGTTAACTTTGGTTATATGAATGTTGAAACTGAGTTCTTACAGCTCCCTGCATTAAAAATTATTCATAATCCTGCATTAAACTTAATGAAGCTATGCTTTTTATTGAAGGAGGTTAAGAATAATACGACAGGGAACAAAACATGCATTCACTTTCAGGGACGATTAATGTCTAACACAAACAGAAATTAAGAATTTATCTTCTTAATCAGTTCAAGGGAGTGGGTCTTGCTGGCTAGACAAGCATTTCTTGCCAATTCCCTCTGTACTCAGAAGTTCTACACAGATAGAACTGTGAATGCTTAACTGATGGTAACATGGCTCAATGAAAGTTTAAGGAACATTCTCCCAAGCTCTGCCTCAAAGTTTGTGTGAAAACTATTACATTTCAACTTTTTTTCCCAATTGATGAAATTTTATTAATCTGATATAGTAACGCCATTTTTCTCTATACAGATAGTGCCTGACCTGCAGGGTAATTCCAGCATTTTCTGTCTTCTTTTAAATTTCTAAAAGATTCACTATTGTGTGGTGAAGGAATACATTTCTGAGGGTTATATTTATTGCTTGTCATTGATTGTTATGAGTGGTGTATTTCATTTATATCAATGAGAGTGTTTAGTGCTGGCATATGGATAAATTTAAACTATGTTTGCTCACTAGCATTGAAATTTCCACCCAAACATGAAGAATATTTGCCCAACCAGATGTAAATCTCCAAATCACGTGTTGTATTTCTAACAATACATCTTCCCTTTATAATAACAATTATGCTATAACACAGCACACATTCAAGAGCATAAAACCCAAATTTTAGATGAAAGAAATGATATGACTTTGTTTTCTTATTATTAACAATGTCTGAATTGTTTAGGTATAAGTAGCAAATTATGGTTTGCAATAAGTGTAGGCAGTACAATGAAATATCTGATTATAATAAGGGAAAAAGAAACTGGACTGAATGAAAATTCATTCATTTTCTTTTGTTTTACTAGAAGAGGTTCTTTATAAATGTACTTATTGAGATTAAATGAGGTTAAGTTCATTTGGGATGATTGTGTTTAATGGATCATTTTCGGTGAAATGAGATACTGCTAACACTGAAAATTATTCTAAATGACATTCTGAAATGCAAGTCTCTGTTCAATATCATATTCTTCTCATGATAACATCTGCTCTACTTTTAATGCCAACTGCACCCAAAATGTGACTTATAAAAATATCTGAGTAATGCTACGTGGTGGTACGGTTAATTTTCAACTTCATCACCAACCAACACTGACCACACTTCAAAATTACTTTCATTGGATGGATCATGCTTTGGAATCTCCTGTGGTCATGAAAGATACTTTATGAATTCAGGACTCTCCTAAGCCTGTGTTTCATACCATTTCTCTGGGAGTCGGAATTTTCAGCCATATACACGTCAGCAGTCATATCATAAAGAGCTATATTTGCTGTATATTGTAAGATACCCCAGACACTTTTTTTTAAAACATGAATAGCATAGAAGTGACATGAAAAAGAAAACACTTACGTTAAGACTAAAGGCCTTTTAGATGAGATTTGCAACCAGACTGATAATTTAGGCATTCATTACAATTCCTTGATCATGTGAGTTGGAGTCCTGCACTGGCTTCAGGACCTAAACACTATTTTGGTTGTCGTCAAATGCAACCTTCCCACAATCCACTGATGCTGCAATTGGGAGAAAGTAATGCATAGCGGTATTTAAAGGGATCTTCAGCTATAGGCCCCCTTTCACAAATTACACCACAGCACAACAGAGGAAGTTTTGTTACAAATGGTCCATTGGAAATGAGGAATGGAAGAATTGAAGCTTTATGGTGAGCAAGGCTGAGCAAAAAATAAAGAGGCTTTGAAGGGGAATCTTACCTCAGGAGTCCTGACTAGACCATCGAATTTTACTTAAATGTTAGCTCATTTAAACAATTTAACAATTTAAATTTTAACTCCTCCTCCTGCAAGTTCATTTAGTACTACTCTTGCTCTTGACACCCTTTTGACAACACTGCTTCATACTAGGATTCTCTTTCTCTTGGCTTATGACAACTGGCAAGATTCTAATATTTTACAGCGGGTTATCTGGACGATGGTAGTTGTAGGTGGCTGCTACTGCTATTCGGTTGATTTCATGTTGGTTTCATCAGGCTTGGTTGGATGCTGCTATTTGGCATCTGATTAAGAAGGGGTGGCTTCTAGTGCATGGGTGCTTTTGATGGGCCACTAGTGTCGAATAATTGGCTAATGTGAGTAGCTGGCAATAGAGTGGCAGTCTGATTGATTGTTGGTGTTGACAAGTTTTCGAAATCTGAGAGTGTTGATGGCTTGCACTTGGCCCCTGACTAACTTCTAATGGGCTATTCCTGGTGTTTGGCAAGTTAAAAGCTGGTAGACATTAATGTCAGACTTACTGTCAGGTTGGTTGGCCTTCATGGTCTGTATGGCTCAACTACGAAATGCGTAAACCTTCCGTTGCATGGTATACGCAAATACACCATAAAATAGTGTACATATCCTGAAATATTTATATCTAGATAAAATTTAAAATATCAAAACCATAAACAATGGAAAATCTGCATCTAAAGCAGAGATATTTTTGTCGATAAAACGGCTTCCGATTTATAATTATTACTGGATTTAAGACTCTATTCTATATTGAAGAATTAGCATGAAACTTGCCATTTTATATAATTCTTGACCTCAGCATAAACAGAACTCAATGTCCACTGGCCTTAGAAAAATTAGTTCAATAATTTTTTTTTACCCATTAATATTTCTAATGTACAGGCTTATCAATGGTTAACAGTTTTATTGGAATATTTTATATTGCGTGGAATTCTTCCTGATCTTACATATTTTTCCACCTGTTAGCTGTAGTGTCATGACAAAAAGTTTTGAAAGCAGTTACTCTATTGCAGTAATTAAGAATTAATTGAGACTCATAGTTCTATAAAGCATTCCACTGATGCCTCATTGTAAATTTACTTTGGAAAATGATCTGTATCTGACAGCAGTCATTTTGCCCCTCCTCTGCAGACAAGATATTCTCACAAGGTACAGGGAAGAAAGGACAACTGAAGGTTGCTTATCTAGGTACGATATTTCACTCTTTCATCTAAATAGAGTCAAGTAAAGCCTTAATACATGACAAATCATGTTGCATGGTATATAAACACGAAATGAAAGAAAATCTTCCTTTGGCCTCTTGGAGCACGATGACCTAACCATAAATTTCATTTTGAATTATGTGTCAATCACAATTGGATAAAACTAAAGCAATTGTTTAAATATAGAAAAAAGGTTAGAAGTCAGACAATCTGATTTGTCAGAATAACGCTTAAGAAGGTGTAGCTTGGCCCACTTTTGCAGGTTTTGATTTGTATATCTCAGAAAAAAAACTAAAATCAATCAAAACTAAACAAAGACTCCAGTGATTCACACAATAAAACATCTAACGGGTGAAGGGAAATGATTGTCACCTTGGCAATGCTTGAATTCTCAGTAAAACTGAATGAGATGAAAGACGTGCTGGATTTGTTACCCCTAAGATTGCTGGCCGGTTGGCACAGAAGCTGTGGACACAAAATTCAACAACAGCCCTGAAAACAGGTGCAGGAATCATGATGACTGACATTAACCCATGTGCATTGCTTTCAATGCAAGGAGCATGAAAAATTCATTTGGCCTGCTAACTTAAATGATTATAGATTGCAGGAAACACGAAGCTGCGTTGAAAGGCTGAAGGCTTGAGAAAGGCTAGAAAATGAAATTCACTCTACAACTAATTCTAATGTGGAAGAGACTCAAGAGTCACACAACAGAGCGGTCTAGCATTCAAGAATTTCAGGTGCTACAATGGAGAAGCTAATGCAAAAGGTTGAGGGAGGCATGGTGGCTCTCAGTTAGCACTACAGCCTCATAGTACCAGGGACCCGGGTTCAATCCCAGCTACGGGTGATCGTACAAGCACCACAGGCATTCTCCCCATGTCTCCATAGTTTCCCACTGGGTGCTCCAGGTTCCTTCCACACTGTAGAAATTCTATGAGGTAACTTATGTCTATAGCATATCAAAATTTCACCTTCAAACAAACTTTTAAAAGACATACATGTCAGATAGCCCTAATGGTTAATGTGAGGGGCTAGCCTTAAGGTCTTGGATGCAGTATTACAAGTAGTATAGTGATCTCACACAAGTGGCCTAGTCGGTCAAAGTATCATCAAATATCAAATTCCATTAGCTGCTCTAGTATGTCACATACTGTTCTATACATCACAGCCCCTTTAACCAGTTGCACATTTTTGCCTATACAGAGGAAATAACATTCACGATCAAGGTAGCACAGTTCACTAGGTGTAGCTGTGACTCAGCCATGACTAGAATCAGGAACGAATTAAAAGAAATTGTTGTGATCCTCAAACTTAATCCTTGCTCTCATAATTCACCACCTGCTCAATCAATTGTCTTCTCACCTCCACTCCAATTAAGGACTTGGGAGTATGGTCTGTAGATTGAATTGCAGAAAGCATGGGTTTCTGTAATGTAAGCAGCCATTAAGGATATTCAAGACAGAAGTTGATGGAGATAACAAGGTGTAGAGCTGGATGAACACAGCAGGCCAAGCGGCATCATAGGCTGCTTGGCCTGCTGTGTTCATCCACCTCTACACCTTCTTATCTCAGATTGTCCAGCATCTGCAGTTCCTACTATCTCAGAAGTTGATGGAGCTTTGGCCACTGAGGGAATTCACAGGTACGGGGAGAATGCAGGAATGTGAAGTTGAAGCAAGATCCTCCATGTTGCCAAATGGCCTACCCCTGTTTCTATTTCAAATTTTCTTATTTACAAGTGGTGATTATTATGTATACTGGGAAATAGCAACAGGAAATAGGATTTAGAAAGCATAGAACCCGAGCCCAATGAACAGACAGGGTGGTGGAGAATGCATCCTGAAGCTTATAACTGCTGGAATTTCAGACAATGCATTCTGGATTATTCACATTATGTTTTTATCCAGCAACATGTCCAATTGCGCAAACAACAATGAACTAATCACTATTGCACATTTCTTAATCACTGCTTTCTATGTGGCTCTGTCTGTCTGACTGACTGCTCCTAGGCAATTCTACTCCCAATATCTTCAGCATGTCTGGTGGAATGCTACTGATTTTTAGTGGGGGAATTTGCAGAAAGCATGGGTTCAAACTGTGTCACTTTAGCATGGATGGCATCAGTCTCAGACGGCTGCTGAGAGGTAATTGCAAGAGCACTGATGATGTGGCACCAATGGGAGCACAACTCTGTCATTCCCAGAGCTCAGCTCAGGTGCCATGTTGTAGTTCTTGGGTATCTGAAAGTAGTAAAACTTGGGCCAGAACCTTACAGAGGCAACAAAGGTCTTGGCAGCCAATTGGTGAGCATCCATGCCATATATCATCTTTTTCCAGATGGTCCATCATGTTATGTGCCACTCAGGCACTTCACAAGCCTCCCCCCCAAGACCAAGGATCCAGGAATAGAGGTCTCACTCACTAAGGCCAACTGCAGACTCCATACAATGTCAGCAGCACCAAGATAGTGATGGCTGTTACTTGCAAAGTAATACCTTGATGTCTACAGTTGTTGCTGGGCTCAACGTGTTGGCAAGGGAGGAGGATAGAGCAGTGAGGAGGTCAGCAGCAAGGGCACAGAGTAGATCTCAAAGGATCGACACTTTTTCCAATCCTATGTGGCCAGATAGCCTGTGGTCTGAGATGGCTGGTGCCAAAACCAGAATGGGAAACCTTTGAGCCAGGTGGGATTTTCAGGATAGGTCGAGCACAAAGCATTTGTAGAAGACAAAGTCAGGCAAGAGAGGTCCAGACTTACTCTGGAAAACAAAGTTGGTTTGTGTATTGGAGTACAGCAAGCAGACTCACTAGCATCCTAGCTTCCCACCATGATCATGTATGGATGGGGATGTGCCTTTCTCACATTATGGATCTGTTGGAGTTCTCTAGGAAGATTGATTGGCTTAAGGCCAGAATACATTCTGGAAGGATGCAACAGGGAGAGATAAGAAGAAACAATGGCAGCCATTCTCTCAGCAAACACTTGACCTTGCCCAACAATGGAGCTCCAACTACTTGGAGACAGCAAAAGGGAAGATGACCATGTGTGAGACCAACCCTTGCCAAATTCACCCTGGCCAGTTTTAACTATCGGTATACCCGGTTCTAGTCTGGTAGCTAGTAGTAGTTTGGGTAAGGATTGCAAAAACGACTGAACCTTGCAATTGGTACTGTAAATAATGTAAGAATTGGGCAGGAAATCACAAAAAGAGTAAGGTTTATATAAAATTCGGCCATATGGCTCCTTTTGTATCTTTAGTGTATTTTGTGAATAAGACTGCAAATTAAGTTTGACCCTTTTGTTTGTCTCATAAGTACAGTACCTGAGTTAAGCAAGTTTACAAAGAAACTCATCAAAGTATCCATCACATGAGCAGCAGCCAGGTCACTAATTGGACACAACGTGCATTTGAAAGACCTCTCCTAGAGCGAACTCGAAACACTGCATGGGTTTGCTTAATCTGCTCCCCACACGGTAAGCTCCACACCCCACTCTACACCTTGTTATCTCCATCAACTTCTGTCTTGAATATCCTTAATAGCTGCTAACATTACAGAAACCCATGCTTTCTGCAATTCAATCTACAGACCATACTCCCAAGTCCTTAATTGGAGTGGAGGTGAGAAGACAATTGTTTGAGCAGGTGGTGAATGATGAGAGCAAGGATTAAGTTTGAGGATCACAACAATTTCTTTTAATTCGTTCCTGAGTCTGGTCATGGCTGAGTCACAGCTACACCTAGTGAACTGTACTACCTTGATTGTGAATGTTATTTCCTCTGAATAGGCAAAAATGTGCAACTGGTTAAAGGGGCTGTGATGTATAGAACAGTATGTGACATACTGAGGATTCAATGACAATCGAGAGAACAATTTTCGCTCAAATCAGTCCTAAATGGTCAACTCCTTATTCATTGTGTTGTAGATTCCCTGGCCAGGCAAAACCTTTTCTCAGTAGCCATTTTGTCAAGCCCTTAATAGTATTATATATTTTAATTGGTGTCATCTCGTTCTTCTAAATTCCACCAAAAAAAGTTGGCATATATACAATTCCTACTCACAGGACAATCCCCTTATCTTAAAAACCAGTCTCGTGAAACTTAATAACATAAAGATGAATGAAAAGAATTCCATATTGATTGCTTAATTAGTCTTCCAATTAAATGATAAGATCAGTTAGTTAGACATTTGGCAACATTCCATTGTAGGAACCCTCCTGCTAATAACCCATGTTCAAATGAAGAGGTGGGAGAATTTTGAGTTTTTGAACCATATACCTCAATATTGCATGAAGATGCAGTAGTGGTAATCTGCAAATGTTAGTTGCACTGGTATTTAGCTAAATTATTGGATAAGGAGTGCAGAGATGGAACGGCTCAGCCTTAGAGTGTGATAGGGGAGTACTGGTGGTTGATGTTGGAAGACTGGGAGAGGACATCCCAGATGCTCTGAGAAAGACAGCATGGTCACAGGGGACCATGGGAAGATTGAACTTGGAGAACAAGGTTGGGAATGACAGCAGGGATCTCAGCATCTCAGTTAACCTTTTTTTTTAAATCCATGCTGCTTGGCTTTGTTTTCCTGGATTAACATTGCTGTTGCCTATCAGAGACAGAAACCAAAATTACAAAATTGAACAGTTGTTAGCTTGTTTTATTTCTCTTCATAAAACAGAGGTGTTCAGCAATTCCAGCATTTTCTGTTTTAATTTGAGTTTTCCAGTGTTTTTGTTTATATTTTTAACCACTCTGCAACAGTCTATTTTCCCAAGAGTCACATTCCTGAATTGGCATTAAGCCTTCGTAGATATATAAAAACGATTAACAGATAATTTACACAAATCGGCAGTTTTACTGCATGGTTTGTGATAAAAGCTATGATATCCTTAAGAAAAGCTGTCTTATTGTGAGTTTTTTTTAAATGAAGGAAACTTCCACTTCTGACTGGTTCCCTTTCAAGCTAGCCAAGTCTGTCCCTATGAAGGTAACCTGTGTTCTTAATACCAAAGTTCCTCACTGCATTTTTGAAAGATAATGCATCTTCACCATTAATTGATCAGCCAAATTGAAAACATTCAAAGCTTATAGTGAAGAGGAGAAATTCTTTCACTCGAGAGTGGTAAGCCTGTGGAATTCTATGCTACAGAAAGTGGTTAAGGACAAAATATTGAACGTTTTCAAGAAGGAGTTAGATATAATTCTTCAAGGGATCAAAGGGTATGGGGAGAAAGTGAGAAGAGGGATGTGAGTTGGATGGTCAGCCATGATCATATTGAATAGGGGAAGCAGGCTTGAAGGGATGAATAGCCTATTCCTGCTCCTGTCTTCTATGTTTATAAAGTTCTGGACATTGAAAATTTGAAGACAGTCAACTTGACTTTCTCCCCCCATTTTGGATGATTAATTGAGCAATTCATGCAAGTCCCCTTTCTTGTAGGATTTTGCCATTCTTTCTTCCTTCATCGAAAATGGCTTCCTCTTATGTGAACAGAATTGTGCCCTGGAGCTGAATTTGAGTTGGAAGACAGTATCTGCATAAGCAACAACTCCTCAATATCCATAGTGTTGTTGTATTTTGATCAGCCTTGAGCACCGCCTGCGCTCCAGTTTTCTATACTATCATTTTTCATAAGGCTTGGGGTTTCACTAGCATTTCCAAGTCACAGGAATGATTTCCCACTGTTAGTGAGTCATCTTTTGAACTTGAATGGTGTTCTTTCAAATTTCCATAAAACAAGACCTATTTTGTAAATCAATCCTTTCAACAGTTGGCGTGAAGCATCTATTCACTCCTTTAATGTTTCAAACATGCTCATGTTTAAAACCCAGCTTTGAGCTAATGTTGAACATGTTCTATACACAATGATCTCTTTCTGACATTGTCAGAATCTTTTTGACTTGCATTAAACCAGTGAGGATCTTATTTTTTCTCAAACATATACATCTAGTTTCACGTAGATGCTTAGATCACGACTTAACATCAATGACAAACGTATCTATTTGTAGATTAAAATAACTCAAGACAGTATATCAAAAGATCATTTGATTCACATCTTCCCAGACAGTGTATCATACTACTGTGATAAAGGTTAAATAGCAATATTCTTAGTGTCTTTTTTTAAATTCTCAACATTAAAATAGAATCCTTCTGCAGCTTCCACAGTTTGTTTTAAAAATTAACTTTTGCAGCAATGTCTTTGTGATTAATTTTATAAATGTTAATAAGACCCAAGAGGTTCATCTAATAGTGAAAGACTATTAGCCCACGTAGCATGCAGTCATTAACTCGGACATCACTACCTCAGGCATCACAAAAGTAAAACGACCTCAATAGCACTTTGAATGATAAAATATGTACTGATTATTTCCATTATCAGGGATACAGAGAAAGCTACAACTTTTGACTTGACCACTGTTAGGTTTGTGCATACATTTGCATACTCACATTAACTTTTGCAGCAGGCTGCAATTAAGCAGAGATAAAAGGTACTACAGATGCTGGAGAATCCGAGATAACAAGCATGGGGCTGGATGAACACA
>JAHRHZ010000251.1:2619699-2642935 GCA_024137785.1 Ginglymostoma cirratum
CCTTCATTTTCTGAAGAAGGGTCTAGGCCCGAAACATCAGCCTTCCTGCTCCTCTGATGCTGCTTGGCCTGCTGTGTTCATCCAGCTCTACACCTTGTTATCTCAGCATCCTGGAGAGATGATTTTGCTGATGTATCAATTTGAGCAAAATGTGTTAATACAAAAATAAGTTCACTTTCACTGATAAAAAAAAATAAAAGATCAAATAGAAATCAAGGTAATCAGGAAAATTATCTATTAGATCAAAGAAATTGTCTGGGTGCATGACATGAAAGAAGAGTAAAATAAGATCTATTCATTGAGGTGTATCACATTAATAACCAGGGTGTACATCTATCAGAAAACCTGTGAAAAAATAAAGCAGAAGTCAGGATAACAATAAAGATAATAATATGCTTAAGGAAGTCTTGAAAAGCTCTATTTCTCTACACACTGGGGGATTAAAGAAAGTAGCAAGAATTTATTGCATAATCTGTGTGCTCTCATAATTTATCTAGCTGCTGACATTACTTTGATTAGTTTGGCCTTATTAAATTGCCAAACTTCTGCTTTTAACATTTGATTCTTGCAATATGACATACCATTCCTGTGAAGGAGATGGGAAACTGGATGAAGATTGTTCTGCCCTTTTTCCAAGCTTTGGGGAAATTGTCTACTCCTGGAGATGAAAATCCTGGAGGCAAGAAAGATGTGTAATTAGGTAGCGTGCCACCTTCTCACCACCATTAAGTAATGGACAGCAAGGCCCATGGTTAGTCTTTCCACTCTGTTGCAATTAAGGACCAGTCAAAAGCCTCAGTCAATCAGCAATGAGATTAACTAGACTGCAGAAGGGTCTGTTGTACAGAATTCATAGGGTACAGAAGGGGGCCACTTGACTCATTGTGCCTCTCATGTGTAGTTCTACTACCTGGTGCTAACCTTCTGTCTTTTCCCCATTTCCCATCTTACCATTTCTATTCAAATAATTATCCAATACCCACCTGGAATGCCTTAATTTCACAATAGTGAAGATGCTGCATCACCTCAGGTTAAAAAGCATTTTGATTGTCCTTATATATCAAAGGCAAACAGGGCTTGCTTGAAGGACTGGATATGAGGCAGGGCGTGTGCCACGAGGGGTAATAACCTGCCCCATATCAGTCACCTATTTCCTGAGAACTGCTTGATTGATGTATGGTTTGACAGGCTTTCACTTGAAGAGCCAGTACCGACCTCCCACTAATTCTCCAGAGAGCTGAGAATAACCCTCAATGTGACGTCACGTTTCTGTCCATCGTGCTCTGCTTGGGAACCTTTCAGCAAGACTAAACTGTAATCTTTCTAATACCACAGTTCCTGATACAGGTGTTGAGATGGAAATCAGCACATAATTCATTTCTGTAGTTTTGTCACTTGAGCATGTGCTGTTAAACTCAATGAATCTCACAGAAGCGATTTACAGGATCAGGAAAGCTCTGCATTGACATGAGTCAGAGTTTAGAACAGGGCCACCACAAAATAAAAATTAACTTGAGTTTCCAAGGCACTTACATTTTCAAATTTGTTCTGTTTTGTAAGCTTTACCCTGGGTTTTAGGGCATTTTTAATCTGGAAAGGTAAATTCTAACAAGCTTTGTTTAATTTGGAAGAGGAAGAGAATGATTACAGAATGCTGTGCAGGCTCTACTTCACTCTGAGTGGCTTTGTTCACGTAATTCCAAAGTCCATAGACCTAGATACCTAAGGAAAACTTTTTTTTGTTTCAGTTAGAAGACTGTGAGAAACTTCTGTTATCAGTTTAAATCTAACCTTCAAATAGATTATCATTGTGAGATATCATTGCTAGTGGTAGTCAAGTATGCCACAGTGCTGAACCATTATGTTTCTGAATTATTTCCAATTATCACTGCGGATATCAATATGATCAGTCAATCTTAACTTCACAGATGTATTTAACAGGTAACATTTTAAAAAGAAACTGAATGATATCTATAACATTTTGCCGTGTAAGTACAGCAGTGTAATACAATGACTCAAGAAATATGTTTCAAGTCACTCAATTTTCTCGAGTCCAACGCTATTGTTTGCATTCTGTTGTAAATTGAAGCTTCCACCTGACATTTCCACCCAACAGCCTGCAAAGCCCCATGTAACACCTTAGTCTTGCACACCTTAGCTTTTAATGTCAACAGTTAGCAGACAGTTCATGGTACCACATAAAGCAATGCCTGTTGCTCAGGCAACAGATATAGCACCTTCATTTGAAGTTCCTTTGGATCCATGATATTTTAAAAAGTGGGCCAATATCAAGGATGACTGAGCCAACCTTATTTAATTCTATTTTGTCATATTATCAAACACCCATGAAGGGGAGCCAAGCAGAGATACAAGGTCTGCACAGCCACCAATCTTATTATGAAACATACCATAGGGCACTTCAACACCATCATTTGGCTGAATGGATTTGAGAGATTGAGGTCTTATGGTGCTGTGGTAGAAACTCTATCTCTGGGCCAGATGTTTGGGATTTAAATCCCAAGCCAGGATTTATTAGCCATGGAAAGTGTTTGTGATGTTATTCAACACTTAATCAGCATGAGATTCATCCAGCACCTCCCAATCCCTTCCCAAAAGAGAAAAACAGTGTGTGAAAATAGCTTAAAAAACCCATCTGAGGCATCTTTCAAATAAGCATTGCCACGATCTTCAAAAGTATTTTACTCCAGTACGTGATACCACACATAAAGGCTTTAACAATGAGGCTTTGGTGAAAGAAAAAGAAATGGCTCACCTGCAGCCAGGGTAAAACAAGACCTAACAGTGAGGCAGAAGATATTTCTGTTGAGCCCTTTTACAGGTATTGTAAGGCTTAGACAAGACATCAATGAAATGCCAATCCTAACTGACACATTAATAGAATTTTTCATATTTGCACAACATAGTAATTCAATACACACTCAGCGATACTTAATACAGTTAACTTGTACAGCACTATGAAAAAATTCAGGATGTGACTGAAACAGGGTGCAATCAAATTAAGCACGTTACAAGTTTTAAGTAAGTGTAGCTTATGCTTATGCTTATGCTTCCTATTGGTGGTTGGCTTGTGCCTTCCATATTCACATTAATTGTTTATCTGTATGGTGCCACCAATGATAGAATTAAGCAAGGAGGTAGCTGGAATGAAATATGAAACAAGGTGCTCAAAATAGTCTGCAGGTCTGGCAGCAGCTGTGGATAGAGACAATGACTTTTTACCAGACCTGGCAACAGTTAGAAATGTAATGGGTTTTGAGAATGGCAAGGGGAAGACATTGAAAAGGTTGGTATAATTTATTTGTAGAGCTTTAAAATGTCTAGCCCATGTTTTTAGCTCTAACTTGCAGCTCATTGTAAGGTTTCACTTTTCCCTGAATCCACACACAGGCATAACCAACCAAACAGACCAAACATCAATTGTAAAACATAGTCAAACACAGAACAATTGAACAGTAGAACAATAGAGGAAGATCTATCACAGGCTACAATAGCAATGGAGATAGTGACAAAATGTTTCAAGTTGCAAGGCCAATGGTGATGTTATTGGGATAAGTAAGGGGAAAATAGGTCCAGACGAGGTATGAATGACAAATTGATGAATACGTTGGCGTCTGGAATGAGTGAGAAACTGGAATGACAGAGGGGCAAAAAAAACCCAAAAAATAATTGGAACAGACGTTATGATCTAAAGATGTTGAGCTCAATGTCAAATCCAGAAGACTATATACTGCTCAGGCATCATATTTGTTGACTGAATGGAAAGGTTTTGAAGGCAGTCACTTGGGCTAAATTTGGTCATCCCCAATGCAGTATATACAACTCCTTGAGCAACAAATATAGTATACCAAATTAAAAGTTCATTAGTAAATCAATATTTCATCCAGAATGACAGTTTAGGGTCTTAGATGGTAAGCTCTTGGAGAAGTTAAAAGTGCAGATGTCAGATCTTGCACGGAAAGATGTTGCATGAAATGCAGAGCTTTGGGGTCACCAGACTAGTTGTGGAGAAATGATCCCTTGTTCCTTGAGGGAATGTTGAAAGGGGATAGGTGGTGAAAATGTGTTTGGTGTTAGCATAACCTCGGAAGTGATAGAAATGGCAGAGGCTGATTATCTAGACATGGAGGCTGGTGGATGGGAAGTTGCATTCAAATTAGATAGGAAGATATTGTTTTAAATAATATTTACATAGCAAAAATATGTATCAGGTTGGCATGCCACTGGACAAGGCAAAAGAATCATTAGCTCTGGAGCTTCCCTTTTTCCGGACCCCTTATCCTGAACCTTCTTTCAATCCTCAAAGCTTCTATTGGACCCTACTGATAAACTTTGGGCCTTATAGATCAGAATAGTGCAAAACAGAAGGAGGTTATTCAGCCCATCAAGTAGGGCTTTAATTTTTTACCACCTTTCTCACCATCTGTTCTCTCTCCATTTTTTTGTATTTCCTGTAGTATTTATCCACTTTTGGCATAAGCACTAATTTGAAACCGTATTCATCACAATGTCGGAGAGGGAGTGTTTTCCAAATCATAATTGTTCTTTGTGGGAAAAAAAATGCTTCCTTGTGTTGCCTTTGGTTCTTTTGTCTAACAATTTAAGAAGTCAAATCTGGGTCATCTGATTATTCATCTATCAGCCCTGGGCAACAGTTTCTATTTATTCAATCTACACCCTTCATAGTTTCATCGATTTCCATCAAATCCCTTCAGACTCCTTGGCTGTAAAGGTGATAAAAGCAGCTTCTCAATAATCCCTTATCCCTGGAGCAGTTCGAGTAAATTTCTCCTGGTGCCCAGAAATGGAAGAGTCTCAGAGGGGATGAACAGTCTACATAGATTCAGTAAAACATAATTGCTTTGACTCTTCTTATAAATACCATTGAATGTATAGGTTTAATAAATTTTACGACTGTGACTTTATCAGACAATTGCACACAACTTGGTTGTTCAGATTATGCAAACAGCTCCACTACTTTGAACTTAGCCCTTTCATTTCTTTTCTCACTCTCTTCATAACTTTTATTTTTGAAGGCTACTGTTTCATTTTAAGGGGGTATGTTTCCATTCTCACTAACTCATTGACAAGGTAATGTAAACATATAGGAACAATACCTTCTTTTGTGTGCACGTGTGCAAAATGTGGACTCAAAGAGAATCATAAATGGAAGAACTCATCATATCCTCAGTTATTAGCTCTCTGTTAAACTTAAAGCCACAACAGACAAGGAAATCATTTGTTTCTTAGACAATAATATTCAAATTCTACATCCCCTGCAGCCTTCTCTCTTTGCCTCTTTGCTAGTTCCTCCCTCCCCCCAGTTAGTCTTCTCCTCTATCCCCCTACCCAAGCAACCTCCTCCTTTCTACCAGACCCTTCAGTCGTCTTGCCCCTTAACCTTTTGTAGCCTCAAAATTTCCCTATCCTTACAGCCTCTCACTTGTAGCCTCTTTGTAATCTCCACCTTGCAGACCCCTCCTTTCCTGTTCTCCTTACATCCTCCTTCTCCTTCCACCCTATACTCAGCAGCAAGCAGTATTCCATGACCCAAGCGACAGCAATCTCTGGACCTGACTATTGGCGACTCCCAAAGCCTGTGATTGGAGGAAGATGAGGCAGATAAACCTCACAGATTCTGTCTGTCTCTCTCCTTCTCAGATGCTGAGCAAATTTTGCTCTGATTTGTTACAGAAGTGCAGGGGATTCAGAGAGAGGGTATTTAGGGATAGAGCAACAGTGTTAGCTGAACCCAGAGACCCCCCAAAGGCCCAGGCCCTGGTGACCAGTACCATTCACAATATATCTCTTCTGGGCCTTGCCATGCTGCAATGTAGTTAGGCAATTATGTGGACAAGCAGAACACAGCAAGGCTGCTACTAAGTATATATTCAGGAGAGCCTCTTTTTCTCTCCCATGCCTTCAATTTATGAACTAGTTTATGAAATATTAGCACTTTACCTCAGTTTTTGGGTCACAATGAATTGGTTATTACACAGCATAGTGAAAGATTAAATAGCTTTACCTTTGCAGATGTCCTAAGACTATTAATAGTATTCTTCTCATCTGCTTCTTGTCCATTGGCTTTTTGAGACATCACTGATGTGATCTATTATATCTTGCCAAGCAGAATGTACAGTTCTCCACTTGAAGGATATCCTGGATTTCCGAACAGGCCTTTGTTGAACTTCTTCCTTATCACTTTCATAACAAAATCCAGAAGTGTTCTGTGCCATTATACAGCCAGATAATGCCAAGTGACAAGCAAGCAATCCCCTAAAGTAGCAAATTCCAAGACACACATAATTGGCTTAATGGCAGAAGGCAGATAATGATGATGGAGGGTTGCTTTTTGGATTGGAGGCCTGTCACCAGCAGCCATCCACAGGGACCAGTTCTGGGTCCTCTTTTATTTGTCATTTATATAAATGATTTGGATAAGAATATAGAAGACATGGTTAGAATGCTTGCCGGTGACACCAAAATTGGTGACATAGTAGACAATGAAGGTTTTCTAAAATTACAAAAGGATCTTGATCAAATGGGTCAATGGGCTAAAAAATGGCAGATGGAGTTCAATCTAAATAAATGCAAAGTATTGCATTTTGGTACAACAAACAAGGGTAGGGTTTATACAATGAATGGTAGGGCCTTGGGTAGTGTTGTAAAACAGAGGGACCTAAAGTTGCAAAGATATAATCCTTCAAAGTTTGTGTCACATGTAGACAGGATGATTAAAAAGGAATTTGGCACGCTTGCCTTCTTTGCTCAGTCCTTTGAGAATAGGAGTTGGGAAGTAATGTTGAAGTTGTAAGGCCATTGGTGAGCGCTGTTCTGGAATACTGTGTCCAGTTTTGGTCTCCCATTTATAGGAAGGATATTGTCAAGCTAGAGAGGGTTCAGAAAAGATTTACCAGGATGTTATAGGGTAGGGAAGGTTTGAGTTATAAAGGAAGGTTAGATAGGCTGGAACGTTTTTCACTGGAGCATAGGAGGTTGCCAGATGACCTGAAAGAAGTTTATAAAATGAGAAGTATACATAGAGTACACAGTAGATAAAAGGTACTGCAGATGCTGGAGAATCCGAGATAACAAGCATGGGGCTGGATGAACACAGCAGGTCAAGCAGCATCATAGGAGCAGGAAAACTTGACGTTTCGGGCCTAAACCCTTCATCAGAAAAAAATTTTTTTTTTAGAGTACTGTGTACTCTAGAGTACACAGTAGTTGTCTTTTCCCTAGGATGGGGGATTTCAAGAATAGGGGGCACAATTTAAAAAAGACATGAGGGGCAAATTTCTTACACAGAGGGTGGTTCGCGTGTGGAATGAATGTCCTGAGGAAATGGTGGACACAGGTACAATTCCAACATTTAAAATACATTCGGATAGGTACGTGAATAGGAAAGGAGTGGAGGGATATGGGCCAGCTGGGACTAATTTAGTTTGGGATTATGTTCGGCATGGACTGCTTGGACCAAAGGTTCTGTTTCCATGCTGTGTGACTGTATGACATTGAGCTAAGAGCTATTTCCAACCCCTTTTAATCATTGAATTCAGAACTTCATCCCAAACTGAAATAAGATCCTCCTGTGCATAAAAAAAATAGAAATGCAGATAGGTTGCAAAGCATATTTGAAGTTGGTAATATAATACTTCATTGAAATATGATGGACATTAAAATTGAGATTTTGGAAGGTGACATCGTCGTGCCCGTAGTCCAGTGTCATCCATTGGAGTTTCTCAGCATCAGAAAATACTGATTGAGATTTCTTGTGTTGCGATCCATTGTGATATTGCATGTTTTCTTTGTCAGTGTCCTTGGATCATCACAGCCTTCCATTCTGTAAGATGATTGTTTCTGGCATGTTGACCTACTCTGCCTTATGTATCAAAAGGTGTGGCTCAGTCTGAAATCATAGAATCCCTACAGTGTGGAAGCAGGCAATTCAGCCCATCAAATCCACACCAACCTTTGGAAGAGCATCCCACCCAGAACCAAGCTGCTACCCTATCCCTGTAACTGTGCATTTCTCATGGCTAATCTACCCAGCCTGCAAATCTTTGACATTATGGGCAATTTAACATGGCCTATCTACAAAACTTGCACATCTTCGGACTGTGGCAGGAAACCAGAGCACTGGGAAGAAACCCTGCAGATATAGGGGGGTAATGTGCAAATTCCACATAGTCACTTAAGGATGGAATCAAACCCAGATCCCTGTGAGGTGGCAGTGCTAACCACTGAGCTACTGTGCTGCCCCAATATGGCATCTCTGCCATGTTTGCTGCAGAGGAAGACAGTGGGCTAAGAAGGCGAGTAATTCACTAGTCTCTGTGCTCTCTGTCCACCATCTTTAGGCTCTCCTTTCAGGTGTTTATGTGATATGCGTATGGGCACCCAGGAGGTTATGACCCTTTATGCAGTTCACCCTACAGGAGGTGTTCATGTATGAACATGTCATGAGACTCCCCACGCAGGTCCTCTACTCCCAGCTTCGAAACAGCAGGCAAGGTCCAGGTGGACACAGAAAGCACTTCAATGATACCCTCAAGGCCTCACTGGTAAAGTGCAGCATTCCCACAGACAGCTGGGAATCACTGGCTGTAGATCCTCCAGAGTGGAGGAGGAACATCTGGGAAGGCATCAAGCACCTTCAGACTTATAATTGGGAAAAAGCAGAAGCTAGATGAAAACAGCAACAGGAATGCACTGCCACACCAATACTACACCCAACCCTGCCCATAACACCTTCTGCTTCAAGTCCTGCAGAGCCTGCAGAAGCCACATCCGTCTGTACAGTCACCTATGGACTCAGTCTGAGATTGGGAGAGAATCATCCTCATTTGAAATGGACCACCAGGTGATGATGATGCCGACATCTTTACCATGACATTTGTCTTCCCTGATGCTAAGGGTGAAACCAAACTCTTTACAGGCATAAGTGAATCCCCATATTCGCATCAAAGACCACAGTATCTCTGACAACTAAGCTGGATAAGAAATTATTAAACCATTGAATGACTAAAGGTCACTCAACATATCAATCTCAAGGGAGATCCTCTGAGGAAATTCAGTTCCCCAAAACATTGTCAGTCTTGAAACCACACAACACATTGGGTTATATACTGAAAACAACAAATGCTGGAGATCACAGCGATTCAGATAGCAGCCTTGGAGACACAGTAAGCTAACATTTGCTCCTACACTGAGTCATATATAATGGTGTGATTTTCTTTTTCAGAACCAGACAAATACATTTTGTCAACGTCTAAGGAAATTTAATGCATTTAACCAATTTTTTTTAGCTTCAGCATTATCAGAAGCATTTCATTTATCTAAATTTTTGAGAGTCTGCATAGAGTTTTGAGGAATAAATGATACACTTTCCAACTGATTACAAACATCCCCTAAACCTAACTTCCTACAGAAGTTCTCCCACTTCCTACAGACAAAGGGGGTGGCCATGGGTACCTGTATGGGCCCAAGCTATGCCTGCCTCTTTGTAGGTTACGTGGAACAATCCCTCTTCCGTAGCTACACTGGGCCTAAACCCTACCTCTTCCTCTGATACATTGATGAATGTATCGGCATCACCTCGTGCTCCCACGAGGAGCTTGAACAGTTCATCCACTTCACCAACACTTTCCACCCCAACCTTAAGTTTACCTGGACTATCTCCAATACCTCTCTCTCCTTACTGGACCTCTCTGTGTCCATCTCTGGCAACCACCTGAAAACCGACATCCATTTCAAGCCCACCGACATCCACAGCTACCTAGAATACACCTCCTCCCACCCACCTACCTGCAAAGATGCCATCCCCTATTCCCAATTCCTTCACCTCCGCCGCATCTGCTCCCAGGATGAGGCATGCCACTCCCGTACATCTCAGATGTCCTCGTTTTTCAAGGACCGCAACGTCCCCCCCTCAGTGGTCAAGAATGCCCTCGACCATGTCTCCCACTTTTCCCACAACTCATCCTTCAAACCCCCTCCCTGCAATAACAACCAAAACAGAATCCCCCTCATCCTCACGTACCACCCAACCAACCTCGGGATCCAAAGCATCATCCTCCGACACTTCCGCCATCTGCAATCCAACCCCACCACCAAAGACATTTTTCCCTCCCCACCTCTATCTACTTTCTGGAGGGACCACTCTCTCCGTGACTCCCTTGTCCGCTCCACACTCCCCTCCAGCCCCACCACACCCAGCACTTTTCCCTGCAACTGCAGGAAATGCTACACCTGCCCCTACACCTCCCCCCTCACCCCCATCCCAGGCCCTAAGAAGACTTTGCACATCAAGCAGATGTTCACCTGCACATCTGCTAAAGTGGTATACTGTATCCGCTGTTCCCGTTGTGGCCTCCTCTACATCGGGGAAACCAAGCGGAGGGGGGACCGCTATGCAGAACACCTACGCTCGGTTTGCACTAAACAACTGCACCTCCCAGTTGCCAACCATTTCAACTACCCCTCCCATTCCTCAGATGACATGTCCATCCTGGGCCTCCTACAGTGCCACAACGATGCCACCCGAAGGTTGCAGAAACAGCACCTCATATTCCACTTGGGAACCCTGCAGCCCAATGGTATCAATGTGGATTTCACAAGCTTCAAAATCTCCTGTCCCTCTACTGCATCCCAAAACCAGCCCAGCTTGTCCCCACCTCCCTAATCTGTCCTTCCTCCCACCTATCCCCTCCTCCCACCTCAAGTCCCACCCCCATCTCCTACCTACTAGTCTCATCCCGCCCCCTTGACCTGTCTGTCCTCCCTGGACTGACCTATCCCCTCTCTAACTCCCCACCTACACTCACCTTTACTGCCTCCATCCCCGCCTCTTTGACTTATCTGTCTCCTCTCCACCTACCTTCTCTATCCATCTTCGCCTCCCCCTCTCTCCCTATTTATTTCAGAACCCCCTTCCCCTCCCCCATTTCTCAAGGAGGGTCCAGGACCAAAATGTCAGCTTTCCTGCTCCTCTGATGCTGCTTGGCCTGCTGTGTTCATCCAGCTTTTGTTATCTCCTAAACCTAACTGCCAGTTTGAAACAAAATGTCACTGATGTGATGCTGAAGGTTAAAGTTTGATCAAGTTACTTTTGATCTATCTTGTCTGCTTGATTCCTGATGATCCACAGTCTTAACTGTACAAGTCATTTATACTTGCTCAACTATCTCCTTTGAAACATATAGGCAATAAAAACTGTGATGTCTAGGATTTATTGCTGTTTGAGGCTGTCAGTTGTTCTCATAGGGAAGATAAATCCAGAAACAACAAAAAGGCTAAAGATGTTCACAAACCCAATGCTGATGAGCAAACATGGCTCCATCTGGACAGACACAGTTCCTCTTCTGAACTGAAGAGAAATATGAACTTCTGTTCCTGTCAGGAGCACAAATCTTGCAAATTAAATGATCCAATATTCACACGTACAGAAACTCCAGCTGGCAATGCAGTATGTCAAGTTGTGGACTTACTCTGAGCCTTGTAAACTGTGGAGGATCTGTTTGTATCCTTAGAGATGTAAGAAGCACTCCTATTTCCAGTAGTGTCTGTGTCCAGTCCTTCATTGACTGTGATAGGATTGGGTGTATCAGGCTGTCACATAGAGGTTGTGGATCCTATCTGGCGGTCCTTACTGGAATCAGGTAGAAATAAAAGAAATGTTCATTTTTTAAAAATTATTATTTCAAAGTCTGTTGTATAAGTCAAAATCAGAAACAATTGTTATGCCACAGCGCGCAAAAAAAGGTTTACACTTTGTAACGAGCAAGTATAGAAGAAAATCCAAAACGCCAAGTATTAATTTCAATAGATCACATGTGCTAATATATCACCTTTGGAAAATATCAGTCAATCTTTCCTAAGGATAAGAGATAACTTATCTGAATGAGAGATGAAACAAATCATATAGGTTAATGGTCATCTGATTAACTTCAAATTTCTCTCAGAGTGAGTGTTACTATATCATCTGAAAAATTCCAGGGTTGAGGAGATTGAATCTACAACTTTCTGAGAGGGAACTGCAGTATGCAGGCCAAACACCACTCAAGGTCAAGAATATGCTGCGATCACTTTTAAAATACAAAGACCAATACTATACGGAAAAAGCATACATAATCAGAAACAACACTTTTCATTTCTGAGCAGAAACACACATTAGTCTTAAAATTGTACTGCATGTCGTAGAAACTCAACTAGGTCAAAGGCCAAATATTCAATGACCAGTCCTCTTTTCTTCACAAGAGGGAGACTTCTTAGGTCTCAAAAGATTATTCGATGAATTTAAGAGGCAAAATACTCCACTCAAGATTAATTTGACACCAGTGTCAAATTAATGACTAGAAGTGAGCTCTTGATACAGAATTCAGCTGTTCAGAAAACATGGTATCAAAACAGCAGAATTAGCTTTGATGTCCATGATTGAATCTGATAAGATGCCAATTTTATTCAAAAGAATTGGAGCAAGGATGGAAGGCTTACATATGGGTATATCTCATTACTTCACCAACAGGAGAAGTCTACTTCTTTTGAAATACAACTACCTACTCTGACACCATTTGAGGAAACTGAAGATCCTCCAAGGGAAAAAAAGAAAATCAACACCAAAACTGATGCCAGAAAACATCAGTTTTCTGCAAAGGAAATTCTAGAAACCAAAGATCTACTGAGATTGCTGTATAGCAATGAGTTGCAGCTGAATGTTTCATCCTCAAACAGCAAGTTTTTAACTCAACCAAGTCATCAATCCTTTATAAGATCAACTACGCAGGAGAAGATTTACTTACTTATTTGAAAAATTGTATCAAGAGTTACCTAACCAGAATAAAATTTCAGGAGAAATGTTGTATAACGTGGTTCGTTCCTGAAAGTGTTAGCTGACATCACAAGATTAGCTCCAATCTTGAGGAATACATACGAATTGTTGTGAGAGCTCTTGTGGTGCAGTGGCAGTTCCCAAGCGCTGAACCGGAAGTCCTGGGTTCAAGTCTTACCTGCTACAGAGATCTGTAATGCCATCTCTGATCAGGTTGACTAGAAAATCTCTATAAAGAACTGGGAGGTGCTATCTATTTCCAATAAACTTTCAGTGATTGTTCTTAGAGTGAATAGCGTTTGGCTAAAGGAGCATTATCCATTTACTCTTAAGGTGAACCTGATGACTCTCTTAAAAAATATCATACATTGCAGATATATCATAAATAATTACTAAGTAATATGCAATAAACCTTTACTGTTTAACAAAGACCAAGTCTATTTTCTGCTAAGGTGTGCACCTTTTTTTTAATATGGAATCAGTGCCCTAGACTAATACCAGCAAGAAGGATACATGGCTGTGAATCTACCCAAGAAATCTCAGGTCATAGTCAATATCATAAAATGGTAACAAGTAGTGAGGGACTGTGCAAATTATAAGATGTTGGCAGCAGTAGACACCACTAACTCCCATTTTGAGTCCATCACAAAAGGGCACAGGGTTTAGTCTTGTCTGCTTTTGGCAAAGTTGAAGTTGCATCATGACTTTTTCCAGGTTTGTCGCCACAAAGCCCATCAAGTTGTCTTGCCATATCTAACCAAAATCATGTAATTAATTACCTATGCTTTGGGATTTCTCAGCATTTTTCCTGGAATGTTCAAGTATCTCTTGCACCATGCCACCTCTAAAAGCCTATTTCGCCTCAGGCCAGGTCCTGCCAGTCAACATGTCATCCTGCACGGTTGTTGACACTTGCCCCAACATGGTAAACAGTGATAAAACAGCACTCTGCTTTACGCCAGCTCGGTCCGAGGTTGCCACCTAGCTTAAAGCAGTCTCAGCAACTGGAGAAATGCCCAACACTGTTGAATGGAGGTCAGTATACTTCTCCACTATGCCAGTGTTAATGCCACCATCTTCTCTTTGATGGTTTATTCATTCCATCTCTGCTATTGCCCTTACTTCCTACCAAGATCCATGCTTTACCACTCTTGCTATGGCCTGCAACATCTTACCCATTTACTCTCATTCATCCTAACCCTCAATACCAATAATGTTGCATGTCCTCAGTGCAGCCTCCTCACTTGCACCAATAGAAATAGCCATGCACTCACTTTCATCTCCTGTATTACCTGTCTCTTTCCATGAGGAAAGCATGCCATAATAGGGCAGACAATTTGACATGGGTGATGGGCTGCCCAAAATTCAGTTCTTCACTCCTTATCAGCAAAGTATCCTGACTTTGACTACTCCAAACAGGGCCTGAAGTGGTATCAGAGGTTGCCCATGTCTTACTGTGCTAGAATGCCCTCAGATGCCCCCTTTTGACTTGACTGAGGCCTACTGACAACTGTGACAAGCTTACTACCCTTGTGCCTGCACTAAATGGCAAGGTAAGGCAGCTTGCTATATAAGGTAAGGGGTCAAAGCCGAAGAAAGCAAGGCAAGATAAGGCCAGGATGCTGTCAGTATCCGGGTAGGCTAAGAGTGATTAAGCGCTATGACAGAAAGTGAAGAGCCTGGAGTTGCAGCTTGGTCCCATCATGAGCTGAGTGCATGTCCTTGAGTGTGCAATGTCCTTTATTACTGCATCATTACAGTGATAGTCCTTGGTACAGCGACGGTGCAGCATTGAAGTGCAGAAGCACATGGCAAGTGGATTGGAGATTTGCCATGGAATTTCGTAGAGACTGACACATGTCAGATGCAACATCCATTGATGTTGAATGCATGTGGCTGGTTCTCGTGGATTGTACTCTGAGATGTCGGTGTCCATTTCCAACATAGACTGACTTCAGAGCAAGTGGCAAGCTGAGTCCACCAGGTGCTCACTCTGGTTTCCTTGTCAAATTTTCCTGACGTTGAGTTTGATAATTGAATATGAATATTAAATAAGAATAAGGAGACATGGTCTTTTAATAAGGTGTTTAACACACAATAATCCCTAACAATGGGCAATTCACTGCTGCCTAGCAAGAATCTCAACTGGTTACTTGTGCAAAACATAAAATATGGCATGAGTTGCTCCCAGCATTATCACATGCCAGGCCACTAACATCCAATTCTGCCATAGATTCAACAAGCACCCACATTACTCTATGGATTCTGCCTACAGTTTATTTCTGACAGGAGTGGAAGAATGACAGCTCCTCAGACTGGTCAGATTACATATGTAAGTTTGTGGCATTTCATAAAGCCAAGCACTTGAGCTAAATCTCCAGGGATACAGATATCCACCCATGATCTGTAAAGGGACCAACCTTGGTGTTGTCAGTGCCAGAGGTTTCAGGTAGGACAACCTGGTAAGATGAGATCATTGCAGGTCTCATGATCTCAGGCAACATATTTTTATTGCAGAAATGGTGTCTTACTAAAGCTGTGTGTGCTCCTACTCCTTCTGCAGAAAATGTTAGAGATAAGAGGTTGAATATTTGTTCAGTTACACAGGAAGTCCAATATTACTTTCCCCTCTCATTTTGCAGCAAATATACAGTGACGATACAGAAATACAAATAATGTGGTCACTTGCACCCAAATTACTTGAAGATACAGGGTTGAGGTTTGCATCTCAGTTACCATTCTGAAATTCTGTTTGTTTCATTTCCCGAAGTCTCTGTTACATAGAATGCTGAACACGTTGTGGTCCCATTGTGGCCTCTGTCGTTTCCTGAGTCATATTCAGCATTTACTGCTGGAACTAATAGTTTCCTGCTGATATAAAGAAAATGTTTTAATAAAATCCTTGAAATGTTGGCCAAATCCAGTCCAAGCTCAACATCAATGTTTTTATTCCAATTTCCCCAACTCCACAAAATCTGATGTCCAACTGCATTCTTGTTTTTCTCAGAGGATGTGTAGGACATATGCATTCTCTTCTACGCTCAGTTCGCACTAAACAACTGCGCCTCCCAGTCGCGAACCATTTCAAATACCCCTCCCATTCCTCAGACGACATGTCCATCCTGGGCATCCTGCAGTACCACAACGATGCCACCCGAAGGTTGCAGGAACAGCAACTCATATTCTGCTTGGGAACCCTGCAGCCCGATGGTGTCAATGTGGACTTCACAAGCTTCAAAATCTCCCCTCCCCCAACCGCATCCCAAAACCAGCCCAGCTCGTCCTCGCCTCCCTAACCTGTCCTTCCTCCCACCTATCCTCTCCTCTCACCTCAAGTCCCACCCTCACCTCCTACCTACTAACCTCATCCCACCTCCTTGACCTGTCTGTCCTCCCTGGACTGACCTATCCCTTCCCTACCTCCCCACCTACACTCACCTTTACTGGCTCCACCCCAGCCTCTTTGACCTGTCTGTCTCCTCTCCACCTATCTTCTCCTCTATCTATCTTCTATCCACCTCCCACTCTCTCCTTATTTATTTCAGAAACCTCTTCCCCTCCCCCATTTCTGAAGAAGTGTCCAGGCCCGAAACGTCAGCCTTCCTGCTCCTCTGATGCTGCTTGGCCTGCTGTGTTCATCCAGCTCTACACCTTGTTATCTCTTGCATTCTCTCCTGCTTGCCTACAGAAAGTTAGCAGATTGATGGATATAAAGGAAGCTCATTGGGCTGGAAAGATCTCTGATGTTTCCACAGCTTATTGATCGGTTTCCTTTGTGTTCTCCAGCTGCCATTTTTATCTACTAGCAAATCCTGACCAATGAATATTAATATGAGCCAATTTTGACATAACAGTCTCTTTCTTTCTGGAGAGCTTCTTATCAGCTATTTGAAGTTAGGGTACATTTTCTTGGTTGGCCTTTTCTAAGATTTGAAAATTTTCTCTAAATATATCAAGCTTAAATTGATATTCTCTGCACATGATTGCAAAGATTTGTTGCATACAATAATGTTCTGTCATCTTTCCATTGCACGACTGAAGATCCAGTGGCCCTAAATTTGGTTTGAAGCTTTGAGACTTCTTTTCTACATGCTTGGTGATCTTCTTAATTCTAGATATTACAAACTCTACAGTCACTTTACAGCCTGTAGAAATGTTTACATCTTCAGTTGTAGTTGAAGTAACACAAGGTCATCTGCCTAGATACCAGCAAGTTGTGTGGATTTCTATCTGTGACAGTAACTAACCTGTTGCCGCATCTCCTTGGCTCATACTGTGCAATAAGTAGACAACGTTAGCTCTTTTATGTCTTCTTCACAAAAGGACTAATTCTAAAAAACTAAAGGGATAGTTGTATTTTTAAAGAGCTGTGCTGCCTAAACCAAAAAGTACAGGAAATTCTCGAGGTGCAGATTCGAGTAAATTAAAAACCTACATACTCGGTCTCTTCTCTATGGCTATATTCTGAAAGAGAAAAGTATTATCCTCCATGTTTTTAGATGGTTTGACTCCTATTTCTCTGGTGTCTTCTTATGCCTCACTGGGATAGTGCACTGAAAATCAAGCCACATTACTCTGGAGTCATCACAAAAGTTTAAGATTTTAAAAATCAGAACAAGAGTTATATCGGACACAAAATGTTAACTCTGTTTCTCTCTCCTCAGATCCTGTTAGATCTGCTGAGTTTCCCAGGCAGTTTCTGTTTTCTTTCAGATTCCCAGTACCTTGATACGGTGCTACTGTTGAGGAGCTAGTCAATCTCTTTCTCTCTGTGATACAGTGTGTGAAGTCAGAAGATTACCATCTATTTCTTTTTTTAAAAAAAGTCAATCCATCACTGGCATTGTCCTCTGAATCTGACCATGATACTGATGTGAATGCTCAGTGTCTGCTTAGGCTACTTATGTTTCATCATTAAGTTGGACATATCCAAAGTGTTGGAATGCTAAGGGGACTGGGAGAGTACAAAATTACAGTAATGAATCATGGCTGAACTCTACCTCAAATTTCAGTTGCTAATCATTTTTCCAGATTTCTTTCTGCTATTCGCAAAATAAAAATCTATTGATTTCAATCTTGTAAGCACCAAACAACCTAGCATCTATAGCCACTTTGCATGAGAATTCTAAATTTCTACAAACTTTTGCATGTAAAGGTGTTTTTTAATTTCATTTTTAAGTGAACTAGCTCCCATTTTAGGATTAATCATCTTTGGTCTAGATTTCCCCAAAGAAAATTATTGTACCCACCAACCAATTATAGTCCTCTGTAGCACAATTGGGTCATTCCCTCAATCTTCTAAACTCAATGGGATACAAAACAAATTTATACAAACTATCTTCACTTGTCTACCCTGTATCATTCTGGTGAATCTGCACTACTACTACTGAGAGGCTAAGCCTTCCTGAGCTTGAGTACCTAAAATTGAATTGTAGTAGCTTTTTTCTCAATTCTGTCAACAAGTCATTTCTATATTGATTTATAGCTTAACATCCTCATTCTGTATTTGTTACAGTCTGCTACTTCACAATATCTTTCACAGGCCGAACATTTCAAAGCAGAGTATCTTTACATTAATTTCCACCTTTAATGTCACTGACTCAGCAATAAAAAGGATAAGTGGGAGATGTAATGTTAATAAAATCTTAATTTCACAGGTACAGTTATCACTTTTGACTTCCAGATTGTAAGCAGCTAATGCAATTGTCCTGATGCAATTGAGATTTTCTGCTCGATGTCTCCTGAGCATCCATTTTATAGGTAAAGCTGATACAAATAAATTATAGTAAGCTACATCTGTGAAGCTCAGTTGAATGAAGTAAGAAGGGTCAAATTTTAAGGTAAAGTTGCACGTGTCTCTTCAATTGGGTCCCATAAGAAGAATGGACTTCTGATATGTTTGTTGGCATGTAAATTTACTTGAGAAGCTTTATAACAGGAAAAATTGGAATCAAGCACATTAAGTAGATTACCCAGTAACATTAGATGGTTTGGGGATGGGTAAGACATTAAAATTTTTTAAAATTTCAAAATCGACCCTTGTTGTGGGAAGAATAAACAAACTGGAGAAACTCAGCATGTCTGGCAGCATGTATAGAGAGATGAGAGAGTAAATGTTTTGAGTCCAGTAATCCTTCATCAGGCCTTCTGACAAAGGGTCACCGGACTCAACATTAACTTTGTTTTTTTTCTCTACAGTTCTTGAGTTTCTCCAGAACTTTCTGGGTTTTTTTCAGATTTTTAGTACTTTCTGTTCTTTGCTTTCATTTTTCCTTGTTTTGAGAAAACTGGCAGAAGAAATAAGGTAACAAGGTGTAGAGCTGGATGAACACAGCAGGCCAAGCAGCATCAGAGGAGCAGGAAGGCTTACGTTTCGGGCCTAGACCCTTCTTCAGAAAACTCTGAATCTTACTCGAGTACTCCCTAGTCAACTGGAAGTCATACAGCCTGAGGGAGCAAAGAAAATTCTGAAGAAGGGTCTAGGCCTAAAATGTCAGCCTTCCTGCTCCTCTGATGCTGCTTGGCCTGCTGTGTTCATCCAGTTCTACACCATGTTATCTCAGATTCTCCAGCATCTGCAGTTCCTACTATCAGCAGAAATAAGGTGATGGCAGCTCTGAGTAGAAGATTAAATGTGTTGCTTGCGAACTAGGAGGAGGATTGTTTCTGACAACCATCAGAAACCTGACCTGCTCTCTCATTTTAAAATACATTCCATTGTCTCCCCATGCACCCCACCCTCAGCCTTCTTTCCTCCTCCCCCAAACACCCGCACTTCCCCCTAACACACACAGACACACACACCCACACAAACTACCCCCACCAGCACAACACAATCCACTAAGGGGATGGACTCTGCCGTTAGGGTTGGGATCAGAATTCTCATAACTCCAGACTGAAACACAGCTTTAAGGTTTAGCATCCGACATCCATCCCCACCCACCCACCTCAGCCGCATATGCTCCAGGTGTAGATGCAGGCTCCTCGATGCTCCGCATCCTACTCGAGTACTCCCTAGTCAACTGGAAGTCATACAGCCTGAGGGAGCAAAGAGAAAGAGAAAAGTTGCATGCTGTGGACAGGCTCAAGTGTTCAGGGAACCCCATAATCCTGAGCAAAAACAAAGTTGCTGGAAAAGCTCAGCAGGTCTGGCAGCATCTGTGGAGGAGAAAACAGAGTTAACGTTTCAGATCTGGTGGTCCTTCCTCAGAACTGATGGTGGCTGGGAAAACGTCAATTTATATGCAGAAAATAGGGAGGTGGGTGGGGTAGGGGGTAAACGATAGGATAAAGCCCAAAGAGAGAGAAAGACATTTGGACAGACAAAGGAGTTGCTAACGATCAGGCTGGGAGGGTCAATAGTTGTTAATGGGACAGGAAATCCTGAGCCTCTTGTCCAGAAATCTATTTGCTCCACGTAAATTGATATCAGGAGGTCAGTGCTCGTACAGCAGTTTAGCACATGATAATGAACAATCTTTTGCGTTTAGGTCTCCCTTTAAGCAACAGTGTAATAATTGGTTACAATGGATTTGCAAACAGCTTTTGCAGAGGACATTGGTTCAGCACAGGCTGACTGAGTAAAATATTCCCCCTCCAGTGAGCTGAAGAATATGATGAGATTACATAACATTCAGATAGTATCATTAGCAAAAACATCACTTTTCTTAATTTTTGGCAAAATATTTCCCTCATAAACAGAGGCATCAAAAACGGAAAAGTGCACTTGATTCTCTGCTCAGATTCAGGGAAGCAAAAACTGTAATTGCTTATGCAAATCACATTCCAACACCTACTGAGGCAAAATGATCTACTTGTGACATAAAGTGGTGTGTGGGTTGTCAGGCATTTCTCGTTAGTTTTAGGTGAACATCCACTGAGAATGATTATAAAACACAATTTTCAGTGAATAGTAACAAATGGACAATGAGATGGCCTGTTAGGTTGTACTTTTGCAATGTTTCATATGAATCATGTTCGTTTAAAAGACATAGAACAGCACTATCTTCCAATAACCTGTGCAGTTCTAATATGTATTTCATTCCAGATTTATATTAGCTGCAAAGATGTTGATTGAAAAGAGACATTACAAACTATAGCCAATCTATGAGCTAGCATCTCTTTGATCCATTGGGTGTGATTTTTCATTTCTGCTTGTCAATCGTAATCACAACAGAATTAGGCAAATCAACATCGTCCAATGAAAAAGGTACTGAATATTTTTGGGCATGTTATTAGCAGGACAAAAGGTTTACATTTGGATTTTAGAAACCATTCAATAAGGTGTCATACAAAATGAGGGCTCATGTCACCAGGGCTGGAGGGTTTGAGCTATAGGGAGAGCCCTGAAGTGCCAGAGGCTGAGGGCTGACCTTATAGAAGTTTATAAAACCATGAGGGACATGGATACAGTAAATAGACAAGGTCTTTTCCCTGTGGTGGGTAGTCCAAAACTAGAAGGCGCAGGTTTAAGGAGAGAAGTGAAAAATTAAAAATGGAATGAGCTGCCAGAGCAAGTGGTGGAGGCTGGTACAATTACAACATTTAAAAGGCATCTGGATAGGTATATGAATATGAAGCGTTTAGAGGGATATGGCCCAAATGCTGGCAAATGGGACTAGGTTTATCCAGGATATCTGGTTGGCGTGGACGAGTTGGGCCGAAGGGTTTGTTTCTGTGCTGTACATCTCTATGACTCTATGAAATTGGGGATGGTATATTAGCCTGGATTAAGGATAGAAAAGAGAGAAAGAATAAATGGTTAAATTCAGAATGGCAGTTTGTGACGAGTAGGGTGTCACACAGATTAATGCTTAAACCTCAGTATTTTAAAATATACTGCAAGGACCTAAAGAAAAGGGCTGTGTCAGAAATAACCAAGATTGCTAGCCAGTTTTACATTATCAGCAAAGTTATGATATAATAAGATTCATGTAAATCATGACATTGTAACTGATCACATGACACTAACATCACTAACATCAGAAGACAGTCTAGACTGAGCATATGAAAACATTTGGAGTTTTTTTGAGAACTTGGAGCTGCATTTGATAACCTATGCAAAGGTGTAAACAAAGGAGTGTCACAGTACATAAGGTGTTGAAAAGCCTTATTTAATGATAAGGAGCGAACAGCCTCAGGCAGTGTATGTGCAGATACCAACCACTTGACATACTCTATACAATTATCTCAATGTACAGATGTTAGTATTAGCTTAAACCACAAGGTAAAGCAAAAATAGGCTTTGAGGAGGTCATAAATAGGCTGTAAAATGATATAAAATGATTCCATGATTCAGGCATGAAGGCAGCAGATGGGGTACTATGGGGAGTATGAAAATATCCACATTGGTAGAAAGGGTAGAAAAGCAGAACATTTCTTTAAAAGGTGAGAGACCTGTAATTGTTGGTATATAGAGAGATTTGCGCACTTATATATGAATCACACATCATGATAATATAAAATGCAAACTATTAACCTTAAAATTTCATTGTCTAACTTGAAAGCCGTGCAAGCAAATTACTGCACGTTCTGGAACCTGTACTGAAAACAACAAATGCTGGAGATCTCAGCGGGTCAGGCAACATCTATGGAGAGAGAGCAAGCTAACATTTCGAGTCTTGATGACTCTTGATGAAGAATCATCTCGACTCGAAACATTAGCTTGCTGTCTCTCTCTATGAATGCTGCCTGATCCGCTGTGATCTCCATTATGTGTTGAAAACCATTGGCCTTGGGACTGAGAGAAAAACAGTTAAAAATGAGCTGGAACATTTTAAAACAGCTACCGAAGTTACCTTGCCCAAAAGTAGCCAAGTTGCCAAGAATATACAAATATGGCAATAATGACTGGGGCTGACAACAACTCCTGGGAACAAGCTGTCCAAGGGATAATTAGCTGAGGCATTAATATTTATCAGTTGGAATGTACAGCTCCCAGTGAAACATTCAAATGTCTCTGCATGAGAATGAGACTTCTCCACTGGAGGTATTGTAGGAAAAAAAGCTTAAATGCAAACTCAATTGAAACCAGCTGTACACCCCCACCACCACCACATACTAAAGGATAATGGGTAAAACTCTTTTTAAAAATAAATTCCCCATTGTGGGGTAACAACTAGACTTTCAACCATTGAAACATCTCAGGAAGCCATTAAAAGATTAAAAGTAGTGGAAATTGACATAATGGCTATCATAGACAGACTGGCTGGAGGAATCTCTTGAAACACACACTGAAGCTGCTAATATTTCAAGGGACATTCTGGAAGCATCTTGGCAGATAGTTGAAGAGAAGCTGCTCTCTCTTTTAGCTTAGATAACAAGGTGCAGAGCTGGATGAACACAGCAGGCCAAGCAGCATTAGAGGAGTAGGAAGGCTGACGTTTCGGG
>JAHRHZ010000251.1:2647935-2667907 GCA_024137785.1 Ginglymostoma cirratum
GACTTGTCTGCCTCCTCTCCACCTATCCTCTCCTCTATCCATCCTCTATCCACCTCCCCCTCTCTCCCTATTTATTTCAGAACCCTCTTCCCCTCCCCCATTTCTGATGAAGGGTTTAGGCCCGAAACGTCAAGTTTTCCTGCTCCTGTGATGCTGCGTGACCTGCTGTGTTCATCCAGCCCCATGCTTGTTATCTAAGAGAGAAGCAGAGTTAACATTTCAACTGATGAACTTTCTTCATGAGGAGATAATAGATGAGTTTACATCATACCATCTCCCAGACACAACTTTTATCAGTTTTTTTCATTCACATGATGAGGGTGTCGCTGGCTAGGCCAGCATTTCTTGACCATCCCTAATTGCCTGGAGGGCAGTTAACAGTCATCATTTGTTGTCGGCCGAGAATCACCTGTAGGCCAGATCAGGTAGAGATGGCAGTTTCCTTCCCTGGAGGATATTTGTGAATTAGATTGATTTTTCTGACAATCAACAATGGTCATCACTAGACTCTTAATTCCACCCTTTATTGAATTCAAATTCCACCATCAGCCATAGCGGGATTTGAACCTGGGTCCCCAGAACATTAGCTGGGTCTCTGGATTAACAGTCCAGCAATAATAACATAAGGCTGTCGCCTCCTGGGAGGGAGAGTTTAATCATTTCTATATTCTACACATTCACTGTCCTGATTTCTTAGTATCATTTTTCTTACATAGAAAATAGAACATAGAACAGTACAGCACAGTACAGGCCCTTCAGCCTGATGTTATGCCGACATAATATCCTACTAAGATCAATCCATCCTGCATACCCTACATTTTACTATCCTCCATGTGCCTATCCAAGAGTCGCTCAAAAGCCTCTAAAATATCTGACTCCAATACAACTGCTGGCAGCGTATTCCACACATCCACCACTCTCTGTGTGAAGAGCCTACCTCTGACATCTCCCCTATACCTTCCTCCAATCACCCTAAAATTATGCCCCCTCATAATAGTCATTTCTGCCCTGGGAAAAAGTCTCTGACTATCCACGCTATCCACACCTCTCATCATCTTGTAAACATCTATCAAGTCACTTCTCATCCTTCCTCAGCATATTTAAAATCTGCATCTCTAACTCTGTTCAGTTTTGATGACAACTCATGGAGTCATCAATAATTCTACTCTCTCTGCACATGCTGCCAGACTTACTAAGAAATTCCAACATTTTCTGTTTTTACCTCAGATTTTCATGAAAACATTTTGTATTTCTCATAATAAAACTGTATGAGTTCAGTTACATGAACTGTACAGGACCATCATTCCTAATTTAGTTATATCCCTAAATTTAAACAGAAAGCAGGAACTTACTCTGTTGCCTCTTGGACTTTTAATGCTGCAAAGCTGGATTCTAATAAAACGTGACTGTGTGACCTTACAGGTCATCTGTGATTTTATGTTGCATTGCATTCATGCTACATTTAATAGGGGATTAATCCAATTTCCTTTACCTAGTTTGTTAATGTATAAAAATGTGTTTTGCTGCTCTGTTGATACCTCATCCTTGCTGACATTGCAATGTACTCCAATGCTCAACAAACACAATAAACGTAAAATTGCACTTTGGAATTGATGATAATGCCACATTTTATAACTGTTACAATTTTTCACAAATGCTGTACTCATCCACATTCTTGATTGGCTCTTTGACTAATGAGACTTGATATTTCATGTGAGTGCATCTTTAAGGTATGATGATCTAGTTTGTTTCCTAATTAAAATTGACTGCTGTACTGCCCATAAAATGGAATGTGGGTCATTAAAATGCTGGCTGTAAAACCTTATTAACCTCCAGTGGAATGGTCTCCAGTTTGTAGGATTTACAACATCATAAACTGAACACGTATGTTTACAATGTAATACACAGTGTTGACTAATATTGAATGTTATCCTTCCAAAATCTTGCATGTAAAAGTAGTCAAAAATAAGACATAAAAACAGTGCTTTAAAAAAAAGTTAAAAATAAGGTTACCTTATGTAAAACCAATCAGCAAATTTTTAAAAGAAAGTGGAAACTATTTAATTATTTGAACAACTTTAACTACAGCTAAGTGTGACCAAGGCTGGGGACAAACAGTTCTGGTATCTGCAGGTTAGGATCTAGTAGATCTTAACTCTCAGAACCTCAACTTCAATCAGCCATCAGTTGTCCACTCAAGCCTAGTGGGAAGTGCTTGCTAGCTAGCTATCCAATGGGTGGGAACAGATGGCAGGAGGTTGCAGTCAGACACCCAAGGAAAGTTAGGAGTAGAGGGTACAGAAATAAGGAGTTTCTAAGCTTGACAATTGAGAGGATCATTGACCAATTCTTTTTCGTGCATCCATCCTTGTTTAATTCTGCCTTAACTTCCTTTTAAGGCACAAGTGACTTAGAAGAAACATAGGTGCAGAGTAAATAGGAACATGAATAGTCCATGCGGCCCCTCAAGTTTGCTCCACCAAATAGATCATGGCTAATTTCCTGCCTCAACATCATTTTCTTACACTATTGTCACATTCCTTGATGTCTTTAATATTGAGAAATCTACCAATCTCCGTCTTGAATATATTCAATGACTTAGTCTCTACAGCTTTCCGGGTCAGCGAATTCCAAGGATTCACTGCCTCCCGAGTGAAGAACTTCCTCCTCATCTCAATACTAAATTATCTACATTTTATTCTGAAATTATGTCCTCTCTCTTAGGCGCCTATAGAGACCAAATCCTGTATCTAATAAGTTGCGCTGTCCATAAATTTTAAATGTATCAATGAAATTATCACCCTTTACTCTGGAAAATGTAGGTTCTGTCTTCTCAATCACTCCTCATCTTGCCATTCTAAGAATCAGAGTGGTGAACCTTTGCTGCAACGTCTCTATGGCGAGCATATTCCTCCTTAGGAACATAGGAATTAGGAGCAGGAGTAGGCAATTCAGCCCTTTGAGTCCATTCCACCATTTAATATGATCATGGCTGATTTTATCCTGATCTCAACTCCACTCTCCTGCCTGCTTCCCATAGCCCTTTATCCCGCGTTTCATCAGAAACATATCTATTTCTTTCTTGAATCTGTTGATTGATTTTGTCTCTTCACCCAAACAAAGGGGCTATTCTCCAAAAGCTTGTGATTTCAAATAAACCTGGTAGACTATAACCTGGTGTTGTGCTAGACTTCGGACTTTGTCCACACCAGTCCAACACTGGCACCCCAAATCATGACTGCACTCTCAGAGCAGTGTGAATCTGTGGAATCCACTGCCACAGAGAAGTGCCTATTCCTCATCTCAGTTTTGAATCTACCTCCTCTCACATTATATCTATGGTCAGAAATCAAACATCACCAGGTTACAGTCCAACAGGTTTATTTGAAAACACAAGCTTTCGGAGTCTCGATCCTTCTTCAGGTGTTAGTGACAGAGGTGGCATCAGACGCAGAATTTATAAGTAAAAGAACAAAGGGTCACACAACTGATGAGGATGTGTTAAACAAACCTAAGATGCCATTAAATCTTTAATCAGTTAAAAGGACTTAACTGATTTATATGTACATGTAAATCCCCAAATAAAAACAGTCTGACTCCTAATCAAAACACAAGCAGATTCTAAACAAGGCCTCACACCTAACATGCATTGTCTGACCTAATTTGTCACCTTTTCTTCATACTGATAAAACCTTTAGTTCTCTCAGGGCAGTGACTTGAAAGAAATTTGGGGATTTACGTATACATATTGATCAATTAAAACCTTCTAACTGATTAAAGATTTAATGGCATCTTAGGCTTGTTTAACACATCCTCATCAGTTGTGTGACCCTTTGATTTTTTACTTATAAATTCTGCATCTGATGCCACTTCTCTCACTAACGCCTGAAGAAAGTGCTTGTGTTTTCAAATAAACCTGTTGGACTATAACCTGGTATCATGAGATTTCTGATTTTGTCCACCCCAGTCCAGCACTAGCACCTCCACATCATTATATGTACACCCTGTTGTTCAAGACTGACCCACAAGGGGAAACATCTGTTAAATGTTCACCTTATCAATCCCCTTTTTCATTTCATAAACCTCAATCAGATACCCCCACATTCTTCTAAACTCCAGTGAGTACAAGCCCAAGCTATTCAACCACTCCAAGTACAACAGCCCTTTCAATGCTGGAGTCAACCTTGTGAATCTCCTCTGAACTGCCTCCAATGCTACAACATCCTTCCTGAAGTAAGAAGGCCAAACCCACTCACAATGTTTCAGATGTGGATTCAACAATGCCTTATGAGATTGTAACAACAATTTTTTACTTTTAAACTCCAGTCCTTTTGCAATAAATGCCAGGATTCCATTTGCCTATCTTATTATATGCTGCACCTGCGATTCATGCACAAAGACACACTTTGAATCTGCTTCATGTTTAATTAATAATTTGTCTTTTTATTTTTCTGGCCAAAATGGACAACCTCACACTTATCCACATTAAACTCCATCTGGCAGATTCTGGTCCATTCTTCTAGTCTATCAATATTCATCTGTAAACTCTTTATCTCGTCATCACTGCCAGCATTCCCAAATATTTTAGTATCATCTGCAAACTTAACTATGTTACCACACATTCCCTGCTAGCAGATCATTAAATAGATTGTAGATAGTTGATGTCTAAGAACTGAACCTGTGGCACCCAAATAGTTACAGTTTACTATCCAGAGAAGGACCCATTTATCCTAACCCTCTTCATCAGTCAGCCAATCCTTGATCTAAGCCAACACTCTAACCTTAACTCCCTGGGAATTAACCTTCTGGATCAGTGTTATGTCAAATATGTTCTACAAGTCTGGTTATATCACATCCACTGGATCCCCATTATCTACCTTACCAGTTACATCCTCAAAGATCTGTACCAAATCTGTCAAGCACAACTTGCCCTTCGAGAAACAGTGCTGACACTGGTGAATTGAGCTTTGTTTTTCCAAGTGTTCAGCTATCTCTTCCTTTATAAAAAACCAAAATAACAGCAAAAGCTATAAATCAGAAATAAAAAACAGAAGTTTCTGGGAAAGCTTAGCAGGTCACCAGAGCCAAAATATTAACTCTGATTTTTCTTCACAGATGCTGCCAGACATGCTGAGCTTTTCCAGCAACTTCTGTTTTAATCTCCTCTTTTATGAATGACTCCAGCAACTTTCCCATGGCAGCGATCAAACTAACTGCTCTATTGTTTCCCACGTTTTGTCTATCTTCTTTTTCGAATAAAGGTGTCACATTAGCATGTTCCAATCCACTGGTACCTTTCAAGAATCCAGGGAATTTTGGAAAATCATAACTGATTCATCCACTATTTCTTCTGCCACCTCCTTTAATACCCTGATGCAGGCCACCAGGCCCTGGGGACTTATCTGCCTTTGATCTCATCACTTTACTTAACACCTTCTTCCTAGTTATTGTAATTTCACCAAGTTCCTCTGTAGTAACTGCCGTTTTTGCGAATAAATTATCTTCTACTGTGAAAACAGAGACAAAATATTGGTTTAGTGCCTCTGCCATACCTGAGTTTCCTATTATTACCTCATCATTTTCATCCTCTAAAGGACCAATATTTACTTTCACAATTCTCTTCCTTTTTATGATTCTTATAAAAGCTTTTGGTCTCAGTGGTAATGTTTTCTGCTAGTTTCCTTTCCTCGCTCATCTTAGCTCTTTTGATTTTGTCTTTAGTAACCCTTTGCTGATGCTTAAAATTCTCCCAATCCTCCAGAGCCCACTGACTTTTGCAGGATGAAATTTTTTACCTTTATGTTATCCTTGATTTCCTTGTTAAGCCATGGATGATTTTTTTCACTTTTTTATGATTCTTCTTCCTCTCAGGAATATACTTTAATTGAGAAGTATTTAGTATCTTCCTAACCATTTGCCACTGTTCTTCAACTGTCTTGCTCTTTAATATTTTTGCCCAGTCCACTTGGGCCAACTCCTTACTCAGGCCAGCATAATCACCTTTGCCTAATGCCAGAACTCTCGCATGCGACTCTGTCTTCACTCATTCAATCTGAATTTGAAACTCTAGAATGTTGTGGTTACTCCTTCCAAGAGGATCCTTAATTACAAGACCATTTGTCAAACCTTCCTTATTATATAATACCAGTTCGAAAGTAACCAGTTTTCTGGGTGGCTCCATGATACATTGTTCTAAGAAACAATCCCTCACACACACTATGAAACATTCTTCGAAGCTACCCTTACCAATTTGATTAATGCAATCAAAATGCATGTTCAAATCACCCATAATCATTACTGTGCCCTTCTTACAAGCCTTCATTGTCTCTTTAAGTAAGGAGTTCAAAACTGTACATAATAGTGTAAATTGGTAGACCATTGGTGATTATTTAAGCTCCTATCTGCAATCAAGGTTTTTCAAGAGCAGGTATGATGCTTTCTAAGGGCATGACCCTATGCAAAAGAGTGTCAATTATGTTTTAACTAGCATGAAATGAATCCTGTCCCCTAATTACATTGAACATGGAGGCAGCAGAGGTGATTTTGAAAGCTTAAGAAGGACACATGTTTAACATATTCTTTAAGGAAGAGACAAATGTTGATTTTGTTAATACTACAAGAGATTGTGATGCTTTGCTCGTCTGCCTGTGTTGCTTCTGTCTGGCAATATAGTAAACTTGTAAAGCACACAATCATTGCAGGCACCTACTGGCGAAGTCTATGATATCAGCCAAGTTGCAGCACGAGCGTATATCCATCAAGGATGGAAGCCGACAGAAAGGGGATCTCAAAAAGAAATCCAACCTGTTTTCTACACAAAGCCACCACAATGAAAGTGACACTTGTCCAGTTTTCACCCTCTTATACAAAGTCATTATGTCATGATAGCAGGAATAGGCATGCTGGATGTTAATGGTATGCTGCTTAATTATTCCGTAAACTGCACCAGAACAAATAGCATAACTTGTTTAATGCTATGACTTTCAGGTAACTTAGGAGTTATTACTGTCCAGGTTGTTGCACACACTAAACATGGACAAAAACACCCTATTTTAGCAAGAAACAAAATCAGTTACACAAACCAAATGTTCAAGGATCTATTTCGAAGCCAGATTGCTGTCGTCAATACTTTCTTCAGCAGAATGAAGCCAGTAAAGTCTACTTTCAATAGATTATATCTCTATTATAGCAGGATTTCTCGCAGCTGTCCCCTCCTGTAATAATGCCTTTGGAATTTGCAAGGTCAAAGAGCAAATGTCTAATTTACCTGAGATGGATGGGATAGAATTCATGAAGACAACACCTTGCTTCCTTGCTGCTGGAAAATCTGATATCTTTTTGCCCGACAATAGGGGGATTCCTATGTCTTTACTCAGGAAATCGAGTTTCCACCTTGGTCCATATATAAGGAGACCAATTCATAGTTTTTAAAAGAATTCAACAACAACATTTTCAGAAATTCAGGTATCTTCTATCATTTAGGTACTTTTAGTGAGGTCCACTTGCTTGCATTGGAAAGACTGTGTACTTTGCTTGATTGAACATACCAGCCTCTAGTTGTTTGACAGGTACCATCTGATGGGAATGGGTTCTGGGGCAGGAGAATGGAAAGGGTAACATTGATGTCTTTAAGTTTGTAAGAGGCAGCCTCTGGTGTTCATCACTGAGTTTTTGTTTTTATTTATTTAACCTTTCATAGGGTGGGGGCAGATCTGTGATTGGCCTGGAACTGAAAGGGTTACTAGGCTATTTCAGAAAGTAGTAGTCAACCTGGTCTGGAGTCACATGTAGGCCAGACCAGCTAGGTATGGCATATTTTCTTCCCCAAAGTGATTGGTGAACTACTTAGGTTTTTAATAAAAAATGATGGTGGTTTCATGGCCGCCAATACAGAAAACAGCTTTCAATTTCAGTTTCAATTAATTGAAATTAATTCAACTGACTGCCATGGTGGCACTGGAACCCATGTCCGAGAGCATGTGCCTGGGTGTCCTTTCACCCTCCAATTGGATCCCACATGGACATATGGTGAGCATTGAGGGAAACACCTGAAGATGTTTATTTTATTTTATTCTCTTTAGTCACTAATTTCAACAATGAGCATATACATCTTGAAAGTTAGAATACTAAACGGAATAACTCCACAAAAGCCTAGTCAGAGGGGTGGCCACAGGTACCCGCATGGGCTCCAGTTACGCTATGTCTTTTTGGAGTACATGGAACATTCCATGTTTCAGTCATATTCCGGTCACCACCCACAACACTTTCTCTGATATATCGATGATACCATCGGTGCTGCTTCCCTCTCTTGTCCAGAATTGAAAAAGTTCATTGATTTTGCTTCCAATGTCAACCCTGCCCTCAATTTCAGTTGGTCTATCTCGAACTCCTCCTTTCCCTTCCTTGACATCTGTTTCTATTTCTGGGGATATCCACTATAAACCCATCAATTCCCACAGCTACCTGGGCTATACATCCTTATACCCTGCTTCCTGTAAAGACTCCATTCCATTCTCCCAGTTCCTCCATTTCCATCACATATGTTCCAAAGAGGCCAATTTGACAAAGCAGCCTCCGAAATATTCACCTTCTTCCTCAACTGAGGATTCCCCAGCATCGTTGTCGTCAGGGCCCTCAACCGGGTCCGACACATCTCCCACACTTCTGCCTCACACCCTCTCTTCCCTCCTGCAACAGTGACAGGGTTCCCCTTCTCCTTACCTACTATCCCACCAGCATCCAGAACACCATCAGGCACCTTTTTGGCCACTTCTAGCTAGATGCCACCACCGGACACATATTACCCTCCCCTCCCTTGTCCACCTTCCGCAGGGACCATTCCATCTGGGACACCACGGTCCATTCTTCCTTCACTCCCAACTCACCCCTGACAGCACCACGGCACCTTCCCCTGAAACCACTGGAAGACTAACACCTGCCCATTTACCTCCACCCTCCCCAGTATCCAAGGGTCCAAAATCCTTTCCAGGTGAAGCAACACATTAACCTGCATTTCACTCAACCTAGTCTACTGCATTCACTGTTCACAATGTGGTCTCTTCTACACTGGGAAAATGAAGTGTAGACTGGGTGACCACTTCACAGAACATCCACTTCTGCACAAAAAAGACCCTGAGTTTCCAGTTGCCTGCTCTTTAACACACTACCCTATTCCCTGATCAATATCTCTCTCTCAGGCTTGCTGCAGTGTTCCAGCTAAGCTCAGTGTAAGTTGGAAGAACAACACTTTATTTCCTGCTTGGGGGCCCTGCAGACCTCTGAACTCAATATTGAGTTCAATAATTTTAAGGCCTAAACCCTCCCATGTTCTAGCCCCCTCCCCAACACACCAGGACTTGTTACCACATAGTCTGCCATTACACACCACCTATTGTAAGTCACTAACATTCCCCATTGACAGCTATTCACTCTCCTAGCCAGATCATTTTCAACTCTTTTGTCTTCTGTTCTTCTCGCAAAAGTTTTAGCAAAAAATTGTAGCTCAGGACATACGTGAGGTTGTTGACTTGCTCACCGAGCTGGCTTGTTTACGTTCAGATGTTTTGTCACCATGCCAAGTAACATTATCAGTGAGGCTTCCGATGAAGCAATGTTGTTCTACTTCACTGGAATTTATACTGTCCGGTCCATTATGGTGAGTAGTGTCATTTCCTGTTTTGTTCTGTATGGGTTTGTATGTGGGTCCATATACAAAGCTGATAAGGTTGCGGGGATATCCGTTCATAGCAAAGATTTTGCATTGGTGCTCATCAACAATGTATTTACAGGTGCTATATTCACAACAGAAGAAGAAAACAACAATCAACTTCTGCTTCTGGACATCAGAGTTGAATGCATCACAAACGGGTGTTCCAAGCCTCAGTATAAAGGAAAGCAACCCATACTGACCAAATCCTCAACTTCCACAGCAACCACCCCAACGTCCACAAACAAACCTATATTAGGACACTATTTAAACAGACTACAACTCACTGCAACACTCCAGAATTACACAGGAAAGAGGAAGAGCACACATACAAAATCTTCGCTATGAATGGATATCCCTGCAACTTCATCCGCAGGTGCCTACTAAACAGACAACAACAGGAGGACACAGTATGTCCTAACACACTGGCCACACTGCCCTACATCAAGATCATGAAACATCTGAATGAAAACAAGCCAGCTCGGTGAGCAAGTCAACAACCTCACTGTTCTTTGCTCTCTTTGGGCTCTATCTCAAGCAATCATTTACTCCTTAGCCTCTCTCCTGACCCTATCTTCTGCACATAAATTGACATTTTCCTAGCTACCATCAGTTCTGAGGAAAGGTCACCAGACCTGAAACATTAACTCTGATTTTTCTTCACAGATGTTGCCTGGCCTGCTGAGCTTTTCCAACAACTTCTGTTTTTGTTTCACAAAGGCTGGAATCATCAATAAGTCACCCTTTATTTACACATGGATAGTACAAGACACTGACCCAACTGTCTCAAAGCTGGCTCCTAGAATGAATAGAATGCTTGGCACTCCTATTTATATCTGTCAGCATAACTCCCTGATTGGACCAAGTTAACAGCCCCAATCAGGGAACTCATCTTCTATTAAGGCCACCTGGTTGACTTTATTCCAATCACTATAATACAAAAGCTTTCCCTTCCTTAATGCAATTTCCACTCCATACGCAATTTCAATGTGGAACTAGGATTGCCTACATTTTTGTACTGGTGTAAATTTAAATTCATTATTTCACAATCACAGAAAGCACAAATTGTAGGGTAATAATATCTGGTCTCCCAAATTTATTTACAAAGCAATAAACCATTTCAACATACTGCAATATTGATGTTGGCAGAGACTATAAATCCTCCAGGTAATTTTGGATGACAAGATGACTTACAGTGTCAGCCTTGCATTGTATCTGCATTGAACTACCTACCCTTCTCAGGAATTTGCACATCAAATATCACAGTGACTCTATGAAAGTTGTAGTGCATATCACTTCTGAACCTTAAAAATTAAACTCAGGCTTCACAATGAAACAATGGGCAAAAACTGCATGTCTGTCAATTAAAAGACCATCACCAAAGATTTTGAATGAAGCACAAGCTCTTAACCAGTTGTAGCCTCTAAATAAAATAATAAACACTCACTTTTGATTCGACAGATAAAGTACTAAAACTGAATATAAGATCATAAATATTTTTCAATATAAGAAAGGGAGATCATTTCAATTCTTAGGTTCATGAAACTTTGATTTCAGACCCAATTTGACCTCTGAATAAATTAGAATACATATAAGCTTACACTTGTTAACTTAGTGATAGAAAGGCCATGACATTTTTTATTCTGAAGATAAATTTTAAAGGAATTGGATGGTTCAGCAGGTGCAGCAAAACAAATAAGTTGAAGACTTCAAATTAAGTACTGTACTGTCCTGCAGTAAGCAATAAAAATGGTACCGTTTGTTTTGACACGTTTTGTTTTCCATCAAACAGTCTGAGAATACATTATTGAAATATGGAGGAAATTAAAGTTTTGGCAAAGATCTGTAGCTTGGGTTGTGGTTGAGGTTGTTGACTTGCTTGCCGAGCTGGCTTGTTTTCGTTCAGACGTTTTGTCACCACGCTAGGTGACATCACCAGTGAGCCTCCAATGAAACGATGTTATTCTACTCTGTTTGGAATTTATACTGTCTGGTCCATTATGGTGAGTAACGTCATTTCCGGTTTTGATTTGTAGGGACTTAAATTTGGGGTCCAATTCTCTATGTTTGTTGATTGCATTATGGGTGGAGAACCATGCCTCTAGGAATTCCTGCGTGTGACTATGTTTGGTTTGGGCTACTATGGTTACCCTGTCCCAGTTAAACTGATGGCTTTCATTGTCTGAGTGTACCGATATTAAGGAGAGTTCATCGTGCCGTTTTACTGCTAGCTGATGTTCATGAATTCTGATGGCTAGTTTCCTTCCTGTCTGTCCGATGTAATGTTTGTGGCAGTCATTGCATGGTATTTTGTAAACCACATTCGTTCTGCATGTTGTGAAAATGGTGTCTTTAATCCTTGTGAGTGTTTGTCATAGAGTCGCTAAGGTTTTGGACTAGATTTGTAGCTCAGATTGTAGATGTTGTGGTTGGTTGTCTCGCCGAGCTGGTTCATTGTTGTTCCATAGACGTTTCATTACCCTGCTGGGTGACATTATCAGTGCATCCTCTGATGAAGCGCCGTTGTTTTCCCGCCTGGTTTTTAAACTCTGGAGTCCAATGAGCTGGATTACCTCACTTCTGGTTTTCCTTCGCAATGGAGTGTAAATGGGGTTGGGTTCTATGAGTTTGTTGATGGCTGTCTTTGTGGAGTACCAGGCTTTTAGGAACTCCCGTGTCATAGAGTGGCTGTGGGCCTAAGTGCCACCATGATTCCTCATGGTCTTAGGAGTCTATGGAGGAAATCCTATTTCCATAAAGGGCTATTTTATCCAATATCTTTAGGCACCTTCATTGATAATCTGTCACAGAAAATAATGCCTGCAAGTGTAGGCATTAGATTAGCTTGAGTCTTTTGAAAATCTGGAGAAAATAAGTACATTCTAATTGTGATTGACAGAAAAGTAAAGTGGAGTCACTACCTAGATATCTATTGAACTTATATTTGTCAGAACTAAATCTTGATTACTTACAAAACACCAATACCTACTTTGGATGAGTCTGTCTTTCTAAATGGTCACTGAACACAGATTTATCTCTACAAATGAAGAATGGATATAGTCACTTCAATGGAATCAGAAATCAAGAAGACAATTCACTTCAAAAGATTGGTTTGGCTCCGTTGTGCCTACTGTTTCAACACCATAGGGATGCTGTTTCAGTACAAGATGGTATTGCTACAGGCATTCAGATCCAACACAATCTTGGTAAGCCCATTAGCACATACATTAGGAACGTGCAACAGAAATATGCCGAGTTTCAGAATGTGCTGTAAAGCAGTGTGTAACGCTGACTTGACACCAATGCTGCCATTTTCAACCTCTCACCTTAGCTATCACCATATTACGCTCACACAACTGAGCAACAACAGCAGGAAGGACAGCACAGCCCTCAACAATACTGTTTAAAGTGATTATCAAAACTTCACAGGTTATTTGCTGATTACTCTCAGTTGGCACTCTTTAAGTTCGTGAAAGTGATTAGTGTTTTAAGGAGCTGGTGAAATTTGCCAGGAGTCAGTACTGCACATGAAAAAATTGTGATTATAACTGCTAAGGTTCACGCCACACCACAGCAAGAGTTCTCAACAGAGATGGTGTTGTAAAGTGAACGGTGGATAAATGTACCCTGACTAATCTTGACCATATTGCAGTAACCCTTTTCAACTCAGGTATGTTATGTATTGAGATAAGACAAAGGAGGCATTAGTCAGAGGAAGGTCCAACAGATCTTCATGGAATACTTTATCAAGTAAAAAATTTGTCAGGCTCTATTATTGTACTATAATTAAATTCTATCAATCTCTTACAGGATTTTTCAGTGAACAGTCTTAAATTTCTAAGTAAACAAAGGCAAATTTGCGCTAGTTATCTACTTCTGGCACATGCCTCTGAAGATTCAAAACACCTTATTCAAAGGTCCCTACCACTGTATTATACCACTGTTTACCTAAAAGAACTGGTAACATCCATTTGTTAGACTGGAACAGGCTGTTCATCAGTCTTTCTGGTTGGCTGATTTCTCAAGATCTGCAGTGATCAATTTAGGCTTCCCCTCTCATCTATGGCTTCAGTCTTCAGTCTCTCACAGACTGATCTCCCTGGAGATGCCATCGATGAAGGTGCAAAAGCAGAGGGAGCTGGGGCTCCGCCTTTACCCTTTTATTCCACTCTTTGCGTCCTTGTCAAAGATTACGTAGCCTGTTTCCAGTACTAGAATTGGGTAAGGCATGTCTGAAGGTTGCAGAACATGAATCAAAGAATCCCTACTGTGTGGAAACAGGCCATTTGGCCCAATAAGTCCACCCCGCTCCTCCAAAGAGCATCCCACCTTGACTCATTCCTTACTCCTGCATTTCCCCATGTCTAACCGAAACATCCCTGTACATTATGGGCAATTTAGCATGGCCGGTCCACCTAACCTGCACATCTTTGGACTGTGGGAGGAAACTGGAGCAAACCCAAGCAGACACGGGAAGAATGTGCAAACTTCACACAGACAGTCGCCCGAGGGTGGAATCAAACCCAAGTCCCTGGTGCTGTGAGGCAGCAGTGCTAACCACTGAGCCAACATGCCACCCTAAATCCTGATTCCTGACCGGAGTTCAAAACATGGTTTTGAACCTTCAGCTGTCAGGTGCTGACCTCACACTATGCTTCTGGTCATCCACTGAGCTGACTGCAACCAAGTCTGTGTAGCATTCTTCTAACAAAGCAGGTTCGCTAAAAGTGTAATTAGTACATTCTGAAACAAGACATAACAAGGTGTAGAGCTGGATGAACACAGCAGGCCTTCTTGACGTGTCCGTCTTCTTTCCACCTATCTGCTCCTCTATCCACCTTCTAACATCGCCTCCCCGTCTCTCTATTTATTTCAGACCTCCCTTCCCCTCCCCCATTTCTGAAAAAGTGTCAGACCCAAAATGTCAGCTTTCCTGCTCCTCCGATGCTGCCAGGCCTGCTGTGTTCATCCAGCTCTACACCTTGTTATCTCAGACTCCAACATCGGCAGTTCCTCCTATCTCATTCTGAAACAATGTGGCTGTTAGCACCTAGCCAGGCAGTTCCAGGCCTGTCTGGTTTTGACAGGAAATTGATTGCCCAAATTCTGGCTGCATGAATAGTGTCTGTTCTAGTTCTCTCCTTTGTAAATTGCATAGTTCGGCTAGGTTTAAGTGTGGCTTCCATGCTTTGAGTTTTTTTTTAAATACGTGCTCATGAAAAAGGAATCAGTATTTCTGCAACAAACATGGTGACCTCCATGGTGCTGTAACTCCCCTTGGGTTGCATCATGTGAGGGAAATCATAGAATCCCTACAGTGTGGAAACAGGCCCTTCAGCCCAACAAGTCCACACTGACCCTTGGAGCATCCCACTCAGACCCATCCCCCTATAACCCACACACCCCTAGATACTATGGGCAATTTAGCATGGCCAATCCACCTAGCCTGTACATCTTTGGACTGTGGGAGGAAACTGGAGCACCTGGAGGAAACCCACACAGACATGGAGAGAATGTGCAAACTCCACACAGACAGTCACCCGAGGCTGGAATTGAACCCAGGTCCCTGGTGCTGTGAGGCTGCAGTGCTAACCACTGAGCCACTGTGCCGCCCCAAATGGACCAGAGACATCAAAGAGGAGGAAAACATATTGTGGAAGATATGGACGATGGGCTCTTACCATTAGATCTTATTAGATCTAGGACTTTCAGAAGCACCTAATTCACCTTGAATGTATTTTTGTTATTGCATGTTGCCAAAGCAAGTGTTCACAGAAATGTGTCACCTCTTGCAACTTCAGAGTGGGATGGCACCACCAGTGGCTGAGAAGATGATCCTAAATTTTTTCATATTGGAATTCTTTCTGCGTGGAGCAGACAATATAACAAAATTCTCCTCAGTGCACTATCCATCACACTGATTTTCAAATGCCCTCTTCTTTTATACTCTTGATGGCCTATTAATTTCTTACAATAGGATTTGTCTGAGGTTGTCAAAACCACCGGATTTAAATTTAATTGGGCTTTGGTATCTATGGCCTAGTTTAAATTAATTGGCTAAATTCAAAAACCTGTTTTCTTGGTAAAAGTGCTGCTTTGCCTGCTAATAATATAGCCCTTTTATACAATGTTTCAATTTCAAGAGCTCTCTGTACATCTGTTGCTGCCTGCAGACTTTTGTTTTAATCTTCAAGCTTTAAAAAACACATCTTTTAAAGGGACCAGACACTCTTCCCCCGCTATCACTTTACAAACAAATCCTAACATCCTGCCTTCCAATCCACAAGTGCTATACCAACTTCACAACACCATCAAGCCAGGGGATCAACTCTGGCTCAATGGAGAGTAGAACAGCATGCCAGCAGCAGCGCTTTGCATTACTAAACTTGAGGCATCAATGGTGTGAAGTTACCAAAGAGGACTATTTCTATGCCAAACAGCATAAGCAGCAAGCAATAGACAGAGCTAAGCAATCCTGCCACATCCAGTCGCTTATAGTGGTGGACACTTAAACAACTCATTGGAGGAAGGGGCCCCACAAATATCCCTATCCTCAATGATGGAAAAGTCCAGCACGTGAGTACAAAAGAGTAAAGCTCCCACCGCGATATATAGCCCAAATTTGCCGAGGGGATGATCCATCTTGGCCTCCTCCAGTCATCCCCAACATCACAGATATCTGTCTTCAGCCAATTCGATTCACTCCACATGACATCAAAAAACAGTTGGAGGGATTGGATACTGCAAAGGCCGTGGGCCCTGATAATGTTCTGGCAATAATTGTTCTCCAGAACTGTTTGGTCCTGTTAGGTTTCATATTTTCAGTAACAGTCTGGCTTGTGGGGCAGATTCAGGTGAGCTTTATTTGCGATTTACAGCTCAGTGACAGCATACAGTAAAAGGGCACAAAGGCATAAAGGTACACAGGCTTCAAAATGTCTTAACTTACACAATTTAACATAGAGTGCATACGCAGCCCCCTTTCATTACTATTGGTCAGTAGAGCCAAGTTATCCATCTGTAATTGACTCTCAGCTCGCTAATTACTAAAATGAACAGGCTTGTTGTTCACTCTCTGGTCATGAAGTTTTCACAGACTTTCTTAACTTTCTGCACTGTGTTAATTACAAATTAATTAGATCAGGAACTTTGAAATTTCTCATTACAGGGAATACAAAAGATGCAATGATAAGGGGGGATGCATTTTTACTATGTGAAACTGATTTGAGTCTTTTAGTGATTTTTTTTAGTGTTACAGATTGATTAAATAATTCAATAGAAGCAACTAATTCTGCAACCTTGACTTGTTGGCTATGTACAGTGCTGCTATTGTAATCAAATGTTACACGTTATGATCTATGTTCTTGCAAGAATGAATGCACATTTAGCAACCTTGAGAAATGTTACTGTCAGCATTAATTACTGGCTCTATTTTGTGAACAGCCATTTTGTGAGTCAATTATGGGCAGCCTTTACAGCTCCCATAGTCAAACTCTTTTAGTACAGTTATACCACTGGCATCTACCCAACAATGTAGAAATGTCCTGTGTACAAAAAGCAGGACAAATCCAACTTGGCCACTTACTATCCCATCAGTCTACTCTCAATCATCAGTAAAGTGATAGAACGTGTCCTTAGCAATGCTATAAAGCAACACCTGCTCATGGACACTCAGTTTTGGTTCTGCCAGGGTTACTCAGCTCCTGACCTTATTACAGCAATGGTGATGTAGTTACCTCAAGCATGTGATCATCTGACTGCCTCTATGGACACAATATGCCCAGGATCACCCAACCAAAGCTCAAAGACCAACAGCTTCCACTCTGAGGCGGCCTCCCCTGCCCCAGCTGCAGAACCCAGGACTGAACTGTGATGTAGTGGGAGGAAAAGTAAAATCAAAACATCTTGAGGACACACTGGTAGCACAGGTGACTGTGTGTAGTAGTAAATGTTCATGCTTGTCGTAACCTGTTCCACATAACCTGTTTACTTGAGTCTCTTTGTAGCTATATGATCATAGATCCCTACAGTGTAGAAACAAGCCCTTTGGCCCAACAAGTCCACACTGACCCTCAGAGCATCCCACCCAGACCCATTCCCCATAACACACCTAATCTACAGATCCCTGAACATTATGGGCAACTTAGCATGGCCAATCCACCTAACGGGCACATCTTTGGACTGTGGGAGGAAACGGGAGCACCCGGAGGAAACCCATGCAGACACGGGGAGAATGTGCAAACTCCACACAGACAGTTACCAGAGGGTGGAATTGAATCCGGGTCCCTGGCACTGTGAGGCCGCGGTGCTAACCACTGAGCCACTGTGCCACCCCATTTGTGCAATGGGTCTAGCTATCTTGATCCATACATGATGAACCATGGGCCAATGTCTAACTCGGCAAGCTGCTGCACCATCTGCAGGAAAAGTATACATTATATTTGAAAATAACTCCAGCAGGTAGGCACCATTTCTCCAGATGGACATTCATTGCAAATGCAGCACAGGCCTCACTGGGTAAAGATGTTGGTTTTCATGAAATACTCAGCAACATTTGAAACAGAGAGGAGCACTGCACACGAAGGCAATGCACAAGGGTTGCCAGGGATTGCATTCCCACAGACATGTTTCCTGTACAATGTATGAGTTTGTGGCTAAAGCTATTGTCCTTTGAAGGGTATCACATCATTGAATTTTGCAGCCCCTCTCCACAAGTGGAGGTACAAAGACTATGCTGGGTGTAGTCATGGCCATTTTTTTTCCCATTCTGCGCTTACGATTTGAAGGATGACAGAATATGACAGGGAGTTGACAAGATCAGCTTGGGCTGTCAATTGGCAAGTAACCTTTGTGACACAAGTGTCAGGCAATGACTATCTCCTACAAGAGAAAGTCTAACTGACACCTGTTAACGTTAAATGCCATTACTATCAGTGAATCAACAGATATTGTGGCTACAAGAGCAGTCAGAGACTATGGGTCATTAACTAAGCAACACATTTCCTGACTCCCCAAAGCCTATAAGCTATCTAAAAGGCGGATGTCAGAATGTAATAGATACTCGCCACTTTCCTGAATGAATGCAGCTCCGATAATGGTCAAGAAACTTGATACCATCCAGAACAAGGCAGTCTGCTTGACTGAGATAACAGGAACTGCAGATGCTGGAGAATCTGAGATAATAAGGTGCAGAGCTGGATGAACACAGCAGGCCAAGCAACATCAGAGGAGCAGGAAGGCTGACGTTTCGGGCCTAGATCTGAAGGAGAGTCTAGGCCTGAAACATCAGCCTTCCTGCTCCTCTGATGTTGCTTGGCCTGCTGTGTTCATCCAGCTCCGCACCTTGTTATCTCAGTCTGCTTGACTGCCACCATTTCTACAATCATTGACTCATTGCACCACTGATGCATAGTAGCAGCAGAGTATGACAGCTAAAAAAATGCTCTGCAGAAATTTGTTAAAATTCCTTAGACCGTACCTTTCAAACCCATGACTTCCATCCCCAGAATTCTGAAGTTCAGAACAATTTAAGTGTTTACAAAAACTTGGCATACAGGTACAGTATGTATTCATGGAGGTTAGTGGGATGCTATCCTATATCAAAGAGGAAATGAACATAAAAAGGGGACGTTTTCAGTTATACAGGACATTGCTGAGAACATAGTTTGAATACTGTGTATAATTCTAATCTTCTATTTAAGGATATAAATGCACTGTAGGCTTTTCACTTTAAGTCTACTAGATTGATACATGGAATGAGTGATTTGTCTTATGACGAATGGATGGATGCGAGGGGCTTTTTTCCACTGGAGCTTAGAAGAATGAGGGGTGACTTTGAATATGATCCTGAATAGTCTTGACATGGTGGAATTGCAAAATTTGTTTCCTTTTGTGGCTCAGTCCAGAACCAAGGGCATTTATTTTTAAATTAGGGTTGCCATTTCAAGACAGGTGTCAGATAATTTTGTTTCTCCAAGGTTTGTGCAACTTTAGAACCCCCTTCCTCAGAATGTTGTGGAAGTCGAGTCTTTGATTATTTTTAAGACAGAGGTGGATAGATTCTTGTTAGGCAGGGGAATCAGAGATTATCAAGGTAGATTGGAATGTGGAATTTGAATTACAAATAGTTCAGCCATTTTCTTATTGGATACCTGAGCAGGCCTGAGGAGCTGGATGGTCTAGTCCTGCTCAGAGATAAAAGGTACTGCAGATGCTGGAGATCCGAGATAACAAGCATGGGGCTGGATGAACACAGCAGGTCAAGCA
>JAHRHZ010000251.1:2668307-2734202 GCA_024137785.1 Ginglymostoma cirratum
CTAAACCCTTCATCAGAAGGGTTTAGGCCCGAAACGTCAAGTTTTCCTGCTCCTATGATGCTGCTTGACCTGCTGTGTTCATCCAGCCCCATGCTTGTGGTCTAGTTCTGCTGTTATTTCTCATGTTTGTATCTGAAGGATAATGGCAACAGAAACATGAAAAACTACCATGGGCAAATTCTCCTCCAAGCTATTCACCATCCTGATCTGAAAATATATTGTCACTCCTTTAGTGTCACCAAGTCAAAATCCTCGAATTCTCTCTCTAACAATATTGTTTATACCTATACCAAATAGACTGTAGCAGTTCAAGAAAGCAGCTCATCAACACCTTTTCATGAGCAATTAGAGATGAGCAATAAACGCTGGGCCAGCCAGCATGAACCACCTATCCAGATTCTGAGAGGTTTTCAAGTTGCCTGCATTATGTTATGTCAGTGTGTGATAACTATGCCTTGAGATCTGTTTTAGCTCTGTACAAGTCTGTTAACTTGTACAGGAAAATACATTCATATTGTACTATTCAACTCAACAAACGGACTTACTTACCTTTCCCCAATGCACTGCCAAAGATCAGAATCTGTAGGAACTGTCAAACTACCTCTATTAAACTATAATTCATCCAAAAATCACAATTCAAATTGCCAAATGATATTTAACTCATTCTTCCCCCTCCCAAATTTTGGCAGGAATTAATGTCACCACCCCCCATCCTTCTTCATTGTGAAGGAATATAAATGCCAATTCTAAAGAGATTTGATATGCTTTACACCTGATGTTTTAAGAAATTCTTCAACATGTTGCAGATCATAAAAACATAAAATTAAGTCATCCACTTAATTCTCACATGGTCACTGTGTAATGCCAAACCTTTCCTTCCTCTGTCTAAGAGCCAGGAATTGTATTGAACTGTAGGCTTTTCCTACAGGCAAAATATTATTAGCAGCTGCTCATAAATTATCCTGAGGTTTGGTGCTTCAAAGTGAAAAGTGGGTTTTATTTTAAAGTTTTTATTAATTTTTCCAAATCCTGCTGCCTTTAATTCACCATTTAGTAATTCTCTATAAAATCAGTGTGCACAGTGTGTCATATACTACACCCTAGATTCACAGTAGCATATTTATTGCTAACTTTCAGTCTTTTCTATAAATTTATTTGCATTCTGTTAATCACAGGCAATATTTTTTACACATTATATTGAAAATAATGGATGCCTGGGAATGATTCCAAGGCATTCATCTCATCAACCATTTCAGCTGATGTCACATTGTAATGGGATAAAACCTGACTGATTTTTAATCATTATCTGGCCATAATAAAGATTTACAATTATATATTGATTTGTATTTATTTCTAAAGGAATTTATGCATTTAATTGGAAAAAACAGAATCATGGGCTCTAACATTCCTGGCACTGTGATGGAGGTGAGTCTCATTTCCACCTGGAGGTGAAGATACTCTTTGGGTCAAATCCCAGCTCAGCAAGGATTAATTTTGTTTGGACTAGACATTTAAACTCTGACCCAGTGAGCTCATCCTTCACCTAACAAACTCCTTCCCAATCTCAGTGGGCCATATCTTGGCCAATTCACTGGCATTCTCAAAAGATTTTTTCTGATTTCCCCTTGGGAAGCCTGATTAGAATTCACAGAAGTAGAGATGTGGGATAAGTTCTTTCAAAGGCCCAGCCCTTCATTACTGTAAATTGATCAATCTCAAATCAGGTTAATTACTTTCTAAACTCACATTGGTTCTTGTGGAAATCAAAGAATTAATTTAATTTTGTTGATCCAGTTTAGACTCCCAGGGTCCACATTTTGCATTACAGGGGCAGGTTGACTCACCTCGGTTATTTCCACTAAATACGCTGGTGGTTATCCTGAGTAAAGATAATAATCCAATCTCTGAAACCTGGGATGGGTCTATATCAGGGAACTTATAATCCTGCTCCATAGCATTTAATGTGTAAGGAACCAAGAATTCCTTGTCCATAGAATGGCACAACCAGAAGTCAAAACACCTGTTTTACCAGATGTACCCTAGTGCTGTTTGAAATTTGCAACAGCTAATAAAATTCCGCAAACTCACTTGTTCTCAACCCCTTGTAACACTTCCTTTATTTCAAATAACAATCTAATTTCATTTGAAAATGTATGCTCCCTGTTTCAATAGGTGGCTTGTAAAGAGAACATCACTGCTGTATATGTTCATCACCTTATTGTTACCATTCAAAATCTTTAAAATCTTAATCTAGTGAAGAAAATATTTTTGTCACAAGTCTCTCTTCATTAGCTGTAATCCTTCAAATTTTGGTAACATCCTCATGACATTACATTGTACCTTTCCAAGTGTTTTTATATATCCTTAGTGTAACAGGATAAATTACTACAGATGACTGTCTACTAAGGCAAGATCTACCCATTCATAGTTTTGCATTTGGCAGAGCAAACTCTTATTCGTAGTCTGTCTGAATCAAGTTTCAAGGCCTTCTACCTTTCACCAAATGATGAACCTATACAATTGCATCTGGTATTCTCCAATAACCCAGAATGTTGAGACTCCTGTATTTCTCTACATTCACTGAGGCATTGGGCAGGTGAAAGTACTCACCAGTTGAACGTTGAATCAGTCTTAAGGCATAGTCAATCTGCATGGAAGCCTAAGTGAATATCTGGTATGAAAACTCTACCTAACACATCAATGATCTCTAATAATTAAGGTGGTAATAACAAAGGAAAGAAAATCAACATACAAAGCAATTAAAAATACTCTACTGGAGTCATAGTCATACAGCTCAGAAACAGGCCCTTCAGCCAAACGTGTCCATGCTAACTAGGCTTCCTAAACTGAACTAGTCCCGTTTGCCTGTGCTTTGCCCATAGCCCTCTACACCTTTCCTGTCCACGTATCTTCCAAATGTCTTTTAAATATTATAACTGTACTCACCTCTACCATTTCCGCTGGCAGCTTGTTCCATAATACGCATAACCCTCTGTGTGCAAAAGCTGCCCATCAGGTCCTTTTCAAATCTTTCCATACTCACCTTGAACCTACATCCTTTAGATTTGGAACTGCCTACCCTCGGAAAAAGACCTTGATTATCCACCTTATCTCTGCCTCATATGATTTTATAAACCTCTAGAAAGTCACCTCTCAGTCTATGCTACAGGGAAAAACACCTCAGCCTATCCAGCCTTTCCTTACAACTCAAAACCTCCAGCATCTCTGAAATCCTTGTAAATCTGTTTTTAGCACCTTTTCCAGTTTAATAACAACCTTCATACAGCAAGACAACCAGAATTGTATGCCGTACTTCAAATACGGCCGTACCTGTGTCTTGTACAACTGTAAAGTGATGATACAACTCCTGTACTCAACACTCTGATTGATGAAGGCAAGCATGCCAAATGCCTTCTTCACCACCTTGTGTACCTGTGATGCCATTTTCAAGGAACTAAGTACCTGTACCCCTAAGTCTCGCAGTTTGATAACTCTCCCCAGGGCCCCACCATTAATTGTATAAATCTTGCCCTGGCTTGTCTTAACAAAATGCAACACCTCACATTTATCTAAATTTTACTCCATTTGCCATTTCTCAGCCATTAGCCAACTTGATCAAGAGATTTTCATAGGTAGCCTTCTTGACTGTCTACTATACCACCAATTTTGGCATCATTCGCAAACTTATTAACTATGCCTCCTAAACTCTCATCCAAATTGTTTATATAAATGACAAACAACAATAGACCTAGTACTGATCCTTGCAGCACAACGTTGGTCACAGGCCGCCAGTCTGAACACAATCTTAAAATCTGCTGCTTATGTTCGTAAAATGCATAACTCAGTCAGGCATTGTATCACAAAATCATACAGTCCAGCAAAAATCTCCAAAATGCTAGAATATGCTTAAAATCAGTCTTATATATTACTTAACTGCATAACTCAGTGAGAAAAGCAACTTTACTCAAAAAAAATCAATACTTCTAACAACCTCTCCAAAATGCTGACATATTCTTAAAATCTGCTGGATATGATACTAAAATGTATACTGAAATACCTCCAAGGAGGTTGGTATCCCAAGTCATCCCTTATTTACACGCGGAAAGTCCTTGACAGTGATGTTCTTATCTATCAACTAGGGCCTTGCGACTGGATCAGATTAATAGCCCTAATCGGGGAACTCATGTTCTATGAGGTTGACCTGGTTGATCTTGTTACAATCATTACATGCCTTCCCCTTTGAGTTTGAGGACAAATGCCAGTTCTTTTTTTATTGCTCCTCCTCGGGTATTTCAGCACCAGGTCAGCTTCCTCTGACTTTGCCTCTGATACGTGATCTGCACAGTAACTCACTGTTTCCACCTGGACAGTCTCAGAAGAAATTCACTCCCTTCTTCAGGCATCGAAGCAGCAACGTCTCAGATTCTGAGGTCACTTCAATACTTGACAGAGAGGGAAAAACCATGGGTTCCAGTAGCCTTTCTGACTGTTCTGAGGAGATGGGCATGGTTTATTTTTATTCATTCACGGGATGAGGGTATTGCTGGATAGGCAGCATTTGCTGCCCATCCCTACTTGCCCAGGGGCAGTTAAGAGTCCACCAAATTACTGTGGGTCTGGAGTCACATGTAGGCCAGACCAGATGAGGATGGCAGTTTCCCTCCCTGAAGGACATTAGTGAACCAGATGGGTTTTTCCTGACAATTGACAATGGATTCGTGGTCATCATTAGATTCTTAATTCCAGACATTTATTGAATTCAAATTACACCATCTTTCATGGTGGGATTTGAAACCAGGTCCTCAGAACATTGTCTGGGTCTCTGGATTAACAGTCCAGCGATAATACCACTAGGCCATCACCTCCCCCAAGGATCTGGGGTAACCTTTCTGTGGGACAATTTGCTCTTACTTGTTTGTGAATTTGCAGCTTTCATATGGTCCATGTGCCTGTTCAGGACCATCACATCTATCTGAACTTTATGTGTCACTGGGCCTGATATCACGTTAACAATGACACTTACCCATGCAGGACCGTTCCCACGGTTCCTACATCAAACTTAGTTCCCTTAAGTAGACTATCTCTCTTAATTAATGCAGCATTGTTTCTGGCATTGGCGTCCCTGATGCCATTTCACCTTCCCTCCCCAAGTCCAGGAAGATTGAATTTAACCTGGTGCAGAATCTTCTCCCTATTAACTGCTCTGCTGGAGCTGTGCTTGTGCTTGCATGAGGGTTTGTCCTATTATCAAATAGGAATCAGGATAGTTTGGTATCTAGTGAAGTTGTAGCCTATTTTTAAAGCCTGCCTTCAAAGTTTGGACTACTGTTTCTGCCAGACCATTGGATGATGGATGGTGTGGAGCTGTCCTTATATGTCAAATACCATTCAATTTTATGAAAGCTTAAATTCCCTGCTGGTAAACAATGGTACATTAATCAGTGGCCAACACTTCTGCAGTCAGTGTATTACAAAAGATGCGTGTCTTTTTCTATCCTCATCCCATGTTTGACGAATGAACTCTATGCAAGTCCAGCCCCTCTGAGCAGACACCCACAATGGCTAAGAACACTGAGTCCATGAAAAGTCCATAGGCAATGCGTAACCAAGTCCAGGGGTTACCCAGCCATTCCCACAAATGCAGGGGAGCTGCTGGCAGTAACATCTGGCCTTCTTGGCACTCTGGACACTGCCCTACCAATGCATCTATGTCTGCATCCAAACCTGACCACCAGACATTACTTCTCGCCAACATCTTCATTATGGAAACCCCTGGATGACCCTGGTGGCGTTCAGCCAGGATCTGGGGTGACCTTTTCTCAGGATAATCACTCTTGCTCCCCATGATAATATGCCATCCTCTATCATGATCCGTCTCTCTGGGTCCAAAAAGGTTTCAGTTCTGGTTGTGACAGCCCTTTGGTTTCTCCCATCACTATTGTCGAATGTGTTCAAAACCTAAATGCTTTGTTTGATATTAGCTATCATGCTTAAAGCAAGGAAACATGTTATTCAATGCCAAGTGCCTCTGATCCGAAGCACTTGTCAAATTACATCTTTCCCTGGTCAAACAGTAATTGAACTTTGATTGACCAGAGTTTCAGTTAGCTTACCAACTGCTTTTCTGACAATATGTGGACATTAACTGTCAATGATACTTCATCCATTACACAGCACAGCACAGCTATTTTATCAAATAATACTGAACAATGCAATATTAGTTTGGCAAATAAAGACAGCATAAATAACAACAGGTGGAAAAATAACCAAGTTTATTTACATATTTTAAGGGATGAACTGTATTTGTAGCAATGTGTAAAGCACAAATACGGTATAACAGACAATTATAAATTGTACAGAATAACTGTCAATATAATTTAGTGAAATACCATGACACCACTATATGTAGTAGTAATGGGAATAATGTGACCACCATACATCCAACTGAAATTCAATTCTACAGTTTAACCATGTGCAAAATATTTGATTTTCTAAGGTGCAGTCAGCTGTGCTAATGGATTATTGTTCCTTAGCATCTAGTAGTTTCTGTTCAACTCTCAATCAAAATAATTTGAATGAAAATTAGAACAAATGTTAAAAACCTGAGTCATAAGAACAGATTGTATGGGCAAATGAGAGAGAGAATGTGAGAGAGAAAATTATAGCACATTGCTTACAGGCTTCTGTTGGCCTTTTATATTATGAATATAAACATGAAAAATCAGATTAGATCAATACATGTGAAAGAAAAACCAAAATTTAAGAAATCCTTAAATTCATGAATGAAGCAGTCTCAATGTTAAATTTGGGCAGTACAATGACAATAAAGGGTATTCCATTCTATTCTACCAATAAGAATGAATCTATGCTCCAGTTTCATGGCTCCAATTACGTTGATACTTTGAAGATGCTGGCATTACATATCGTCAAATAAATGGTGCTCATGCTAAGATTCTTACAAGGCTGTGTCAATGATATCCACATCCGGTTTCTCACACTTAATCCATTTATAACGGTGTGTTCAATCAGGAAAAGCTGAGCTCAGCTATTCACAACAACCTTCTGTCAAAATTTCACTCCATCTTCAAAAACTGTCAAAAATAAACTCCATCAATGCCATAAAAAGAGGCTCCATCTTTCAACTTTGCAGTTGGAGATGAGGTTAAGTGACAGCGAGAAATCAGGTGAGCTTATGACAGGAGATTCAAAATTTTTCATGAAATAGTTGTGTCAAAATACTTAATCAATTTTGCCAATTTGTTTTAATACATTTCTCAGTGATTCTTTACCAATTTCCTTATTTAAAATATGGCTGTTTTCACACAAACACAGAATCATTACAGCGATGAAGGCAACCATTCAGTCCATTGTGCTTTCTTGGATTCTTCAAATCTGATGCAGCATCTCACTGTCCTTGTGCTGTAACCCCTTTTTAATTTCCCTTTTCAATGCATCAAGTGATAATGCCTGTACAGCCAGGGAGTGCCTTCGAGGCCCCAAATACTCCCTGCATGAGAAGGTCTCTCATGTCACTTTTGCTTCTTTTGCCAGTCACTTTAAATTTGTGCCCTCTCATCATTAACAAATGGAAACAGTTTCTACATATTTACTCTGTCCAGACTCCTTTTGATATTGAATACAATTTTTGCCATGAATCATCCCTGTGCATATTTCTGGGATCATTCTGCATGATTATATGAAGGTAAAGTGCTCTTTCAAATTGTTTTGCTTTTTCTTGTGTCCTGCATATCCTTGTGCAGTGAAACAGCCGAGAGAGGAAACATGGATGATAAATCATTTACAGCCAGTGGCTATGTAAATTAATCACAAGTTACTTAAAAATATCTCAGTCAGATATTCTCCTACTTTTTCTGAATACTGCTGTATTCAAGAATCAGACCTGGGAGGAGGAATTAAAAACTGATTCTTTGGGTACAAACATGTTTATTGATTCTGTGCTACATTCCTGATGTGCCTTATAATGATTGGAGCTGTACCTCAATGCTAGAGACATATCTGATGATTGTCATATGGAATAGGTAATTGCAGTAAAGGCAAAAAAGAATTATTAGCATTGAATGACAAGCATGATCCAATTTAAAAAAGCAAAATGTGGCCCCAATCAGAACATGCTCCTGATTAGAAGTATATAAAATTGTGCAACTCACGGATGGAGTGGAGATTCAGTCTTTTTCCTAGGGTGAAAATGTAAAATATTATGGAGCGCAGGTTTAAGGTGAGAGGGGAAATGTTTAAAGGAGATGTGCAAAGAAGGTTGTTTTACAGGGGGTGACAGATGCCTGGAACACAGTGCCAGGGGAGGTGCGAGAAGCAGAAATGTTAGCAAAGTTTAATAGGCATTTAACAGACACATGAATAGACAGGGAATAGGGGGTACAAGGTGTAGAGCTGGATGAACACAGCAGGCCAGCAGCATCAGAGGTCTTGGGTCTAGGCCCGAAACGTCAGCTTTCTTGCACCTCTGACGCTGCTTGGCCTGCTGTGTTCATCCAGCTCTACACCTTGTTATCTCAGATTCTCCAACATCTGCAGTTCCTACTATATCAGGGAAGAAGAGGGTTATGGGCCATGTGCAGGCAGATGGGATTAGTTCAGAATATATCATGGATGGCACAAACATGGTGGGCTGAAGGGCTTGTTCCTGTATTGTCCTATATGTTCTAACTGTGCAAGATTACTAAGAAAATGTTTAAAATGGATATTAGCAAAATATTGATTTGAAAATCTTAAATAGAAACAGAAAATTCAGGAAATATCCAATTTCTTTAAAAATATGCGTCAATGGGCTTTTTTTCAGAACTGGAATTATGTTGGAGCTGTAACAGGCTTGAAGCAAAGAAGCAGGAGAAGGGGGTTGGTGTGAAGAACAAAGACGAAGTTTCTGTTCTGGTAGATCTGAGATAACAAGCATGGGGCTGGATGAACACAGCAGGTCAAGCAGCATCATAGGAGCAGGAAAACTTGACGTTTCGGGCCTAGACCCTTCATTTCTGATATGGGGGAGGGGAAGAGGGTTCTGAAATAAATAGGGAGAGAGGGGGAGGCGGATAGAGGATGGATAGAGGAGAGGATAGGTGGAGAGGAGGCAGACAAGTTGAAGAGGCGGGGATGGAGCCAGTAAAGGTGAGTGTAGGTGGGGGGGTAGGGAGGAGATAGGTCAGTCCAGGGAGGACGGACAGGTCAAGGGGGCGGGATGATGTTAGTAGATAGGAGATGGGGGTGTGGCTTGAGGTGGGAGGAGGGGATAGGTGAGAGGAAAATCAGGTTAGGGAGGTGGAGATGAGCTGGGCTGGTTTTGGGATGCGGTTGGGGGAGGGGAGATTTTGAAGCTTGTGAAATCTACATTGATGCCATTGGGCTGCAGGGTTCCCAGGCTGAATATGATTTGCTGTTCCTGCAGCCTTCGGGTGGCATCACTGTGGCATTGCAGGAGGCCCAGGATGGACATGTCATCTGAGGAATGGGAGGGGGAGTTTTACTGGCTCCATCCCCGCCTCTTCGACTTGTCAGCCTCCTCTCCACCTACCCTCTCCTCTATCCATCTTCTATCCGCCTCCCCCTCTCTCCCTATTTATTTCAGAACCCTCTTCCCCTCCCCCATTTATGATGAAGTGTCTCGGCCCGAAACGTCAAGTTTTCCTGCTCCTATGATGCTGCTTGACCTGCTGTGTTCATCCAGCCCCATGCTTGTTATCTCGGATTCTCCAGCATCTGCAGTACCTTTTATCTCTGTTCTGGTAGATGTCAGGAGTAAATACATGACACAAGAGGTGATGTTACAAGACAAAAGGGCATGTCAATGGCACAAATAAAGAAACAAAAGGTGCACCTGGACGCGCTGTAAAACACAATTTTAGCACCATTATCAGGGCCTGCTTTCGGGAAAAAATGGATCAAAATCCAACAATTTCAAATCATAACCACTACTCCCATCTTTTAGACAGCAAATGACAACGGTTGTGCTCTTGCCACACAGCTCCTCTAAAATCCAACTTATATTTCTTTATTGTTCCCGTTATCATTTCCTTTTGCCTGTTAGCCATGTAGTCATTTCAACATACCTACCTTCCAGCATATCACAAACCTTTTGTCATGTCCTTCCCGTTTCTTTCCCTTTTTTCTACCTCTGCACTTGCTCAAAATCCATCATTTCTGTGACACCTTGCACTTTGAATGATCATTGTCCTGAAACATTAACTGTTTCTCTCTCCTCAGTGAAACTGAATGGTTCACTGACCAAGAATTACTAGTCTGCAGGAGGCTTATGCATTTCTTTGCAATTTTTCAGCTCTGTGTTATGTGGAAGGTAATGCATTTACAAAACCACTTTCAACTTCACTTTTCTTGCTTATACTGCACATTTATGTTAATTAGTAATGTTTGTCTCATTGCAACAAATCTTGCAGGGAGACATTTATTATTCAATTGTATTAAATACACTTCTCAGTCATTGGCATCTGTACACTATTCCAATTGGAAACGGTGTTTCACTGAAGAAGGGCTGGGGATTTTATCCAATAATAACTTAGTGGCAAAGTAACAAAGCAATTGAGCTTCAGAAAGGGCTAAATTTAAATAGTTGTTCTTTTGCTGTTTTTTTTCTGACCAAATAGGACAATGATTAAACTGACACTTTGTCATCTAATATTACATTGCCATTCAATAAGAAAGATGTTATATCACATGTCAAAACATAAATTAGCTAAACTTAAGAAATAGAAGACATTCATGTCTCAAATGAAGCTGTATGATATCACTATACAAACACTCAAAGTGTACAGTCATTCATTCACAATTTCCTTGGAAGCGTTAATCCTAATGGTTAAAGCAAACATCTGTGTTAAATTAATACCCAACTGTGTATTGGACATCACAACAATGTTTCAGGCCCATTTACACATTTAAAGTAATTTCATCTAAAGAGTTAAATTTAGTGTTTTCATTGTGTTAGGTGATCATTTAATGAACCCTGGCATTCTTATTAGCACTTTTTAATTCTGGGCAAAATTCTGAGAGAATTAGTAAAATGTGATGTAAGCAAATATGTTTGAGACACCCCATTTACATGACATAATGGTCTACAAAGTGAAGTCAAACAGAATTGAGCACAACTGTACCTCCCTATTGAAGAGGTCAATGTATTCTATGGTCGCTTTGAACAGAAAGTCAGTGAAACAATGTCACCTATGCCAACAGCCTCACATGCACCTGTACCCACGGTCACAACTGTAGATGTTTGATCAGCCTTCTTGAGATTGAACCCAAGGAAAGCGACTGGCTTGAATGGAGGTCCTGGTCATACACGCAGATCCTGTGTGGGGATCAGCTGGCAGAAGTAGTCGCAGACATCTTTAACCTCTCCTTACTATTATCTGAAGTCCCCATCTGCTTCATGAAGACCATCATAATCCTGGTACCAAAGATTGTGCCACGGTGGCTCAGTGGTTAGCACTGCTGCCTCACAGCGCCAGGGAGCCGGGTTTGATTCCATCCCTTGGGCGACTGTCTGTATAGAGTTTGCACATTCTCCTCGTGTCTGCGTGGGTTTCCTTCGGGTGCTCCGGCTTCCTCCCACTGTCCAAAGATGTGCAAGTTAGGTGGATTGACCATGCTAAATTGCCCATAGTGTTCAGAGATGTGTAGATTAGGTGGGTTATAAGAGGACGGGTCTGGGTGGGATTCTCTGAGAGTCGGCGTGGGCTTGTTGGGCCAAAGAGCCTGTTCCCACACTGTAGGGATTCTAAAAAAAAAACAAAAAAAAAGCAGTATGCCTCAATGATCACAGTGACTGTGATCATCATAATTATGAAGTGTTTCGAGAGGTTAGTCATGACTCACATCAACTCCAACCTACCAAATTGCCTTGATCTTTTGCAATTCACCTATTGGTGCAACAGGTCCACAGCAGATGCCATCTCACTGGCCCTACACTCATCTCTGGAACATATGAACTTATGACTACAGTTCTGCCTTTGACACAATAATTCCAAACAAACTCACCTCTAAACTCCAATACCTAGGTCTCAGCTGCCCCCCTCTGTAACTAGATCCTTCACTTCCCGACCCATTGACTGCAATCAGTAAGAATAGGTGGCAATACCTCCTCAACCATATCCTTAACACCAGTGCTCCACAAGGCTGCGTACTCAGCCTCCTGCTATACTTCTTACACCCTAATGACTGCGTGACCAAATTCCTCCTCAACTCCATTTAAAAGTTTGCTAATGACATCACTGTTGTAGGTTGGATCTCAAACACTGATGAGACAGAATACAGGAAAAAGAGTTAGTGTTTAGTGGCATTATGTAAAAGGCAACAATCTCTCCATCAACAACAGCAAAAAGAAGGAGCTGGTCATTGACTTCAGGAAGTGGAGTGGAGGTCACGCCTCTGACTGTATCAATGGTGCTGAGGTGGAAATGGTCAAGAGTGTCACATTCCAGGGAGTGATAATCACTAACAATGTGTCCTGGTCCCCCCACTTCAGTGCGATGGTCCAGAAAGTTCAACAATATCTCTACTTGCTCAGGAAGCAAAGGAAATTTGGCATGTCCACAAGGACTCTTATCAATTTTTATAGATACACGATAGAAAGAATTCTATCTGAATGCATCACAATGCAGCTGCTTTTCCCAAGACCATAAGAAACTACAGAGTTGTGAACACAGTCCAGTCCATTAAGCAAACCAGCTTTCCATCCATTGATTCCATCTACACTTTCTGCTGTCTTGGGAAACTAACCAACATAATCAAAGACCCCGCCCACCTGGTTATATTCTCTTTCATCTGGCAGAAGATATAAAAGTTTGAATACACACAGAAACACATTCAAGAACAGCTTCTTCCCTGCTGCTGTTAGACTTTTGAATGGATGTCTCAAATGCTAATTCTGATCTTTCTTTATACCTTCTGTGGCAATAACACTATATTCTGCACTCTGTTCTGCTACCCTAATGCACTTTGCATGATACGATCTGCCTGGACAACACTCAAAACAATAATTTTTACTGCATCTCTGTACATGTAACAACAATAAAGCACTCACTTATTTGTCTAAAGTTCAATTTGCACCTAAGCAAATTGTAGCCATTTTTCATACCAAGTAATATAAGCATTCAGTGACTAATTTGAATGAAAATTATAACATTTCCTTTGCAGTAAGTTTCATGGTTTAGATCAGGGTTGTATAGGAGGTGAATGACAGATGCTCCATGCTGCATGCATTGTCCCTTAGCCTGACAGTTAGCCTCTCACAGCCCCCAAAGCAATCAAACTATTATTTGTAGTCAAGAAAAAAATTCTGCAAAGTTCTGTGTACAGAGTATTTTTCTAGTATGCTTAATTGAGTGGCTTCTTGAAAAAGCAAAATTGTTACCTTTGGGAAATATGACTCCACTGCCCAAAGCTTTGTTAGAACACAAGTAGCTGGTGAGGGAAAGAAAAGAACTGGCATTGGTAGCTGCACCAATAAATTACTAAGGGGTCCAAAAGGACACCACAGTCAAATAACTGTTTTTTTTATATCTTCACCATTGCATTGTAGGTGAACATGGCAGTCAATCTGTGCCCAGCATGATACAGCATGGAACAATAGGCTAAACAGTTACATTGTATTCTTGGAGGTTTCAAATGAAGGATTGATTTATGTGATGACGCTGGGAGGATGCCTCTAATTTTTTTTTTTGAAAGTGCTGTGGGATATTCTACATTCATCAGACTAGGCATATGGCATCTCAGGAGGACCAAGCAGAAGGTCAAATAAATGGATATAAATGGGAGTCCTTTAATACTTATAGCATTCAGTATAGACTAACCCCTCCATCCAACTTGGAAATCTTTGTCCATTTTCCAAAAATCTCCTGGAAGTAATTCTCCACTATATTCACTATACTTGGTATTCTAGTTAAACCTACAATAAGCTTCTCACCACAAATCTATATTCCTTATTCATTCATGGGATGGGGGTGTTGCTGGCTAGGCCAGCATTTATTGCCCATCCCCAATTGCTCAGGGGGAAGTTAAGAGTCAACCACATTGCTGTGGGTCTGGAGTGACGTGTAGGCCAGACCAGGTAAAGATGGCAGTTTCCCTCCCTAAAGCACATTAATGAACCAGATGGGTTTTTCCATCAATCAACATTGGATTCACGATCATCATTGGACTCTCAATTCCATACTTTTTTAAATTGAATTCAAATTCCACCATCTGCCACAGAAGGATTCAAGCCCAGGTACCCAGAACCTTACCTGGGTCTCAGGATAAACAGTTCAGCAATAGGTGAACATGGCAGTCAATCTGTGCACAGCAAGATACAGCATGGAACAATGGGCTAAACAATTACTTTGTATTCTTGGAGGTTAGGCCGTTGCCTCCCCATTAATTCCATTAGCAACACAGTCTACTGCCATTTCTACATCACCAACCTTACCCCTCACTCAGCTTATTCACTGTTCAAACACTTGTCTATGTCTTTGTTACTTCTGGATGTGACTGTTGAAATGGTTTTTAATTAAAAAAGCAGTGGAAACTATATGTATATTTACATTCCGAAAGCTTTAAAAAATAAACACAAATATATCACTCACACCCAGAAAGTGCCATTCAGGTGCAATGTTGAATATTGTCTTCCTTGTCCAAAATTAATACATGAATATTACTGCCAAAATAACATCACGGCTGATAATGCACTCCACTGTATAAGTGAAAATGCCACAGCAACCCCAGAAGAGGGCAGATGCACAACAAAGCACTGCCAACAAAATGCTGCTGTTTGCGATGTCCCATGCTGCACAAAATCAGCTTCTTGTTATCTGACTCCGCATTCAAATACTGAGCAGCACTAGGTTCTAAAATTTGTCCCGTAGACAAGCTCACCATAAAAATAAATCTAGCTACGTGTAAATACCCTATAGTAATTAGTGTTCATTGACGCCAGTCAGCCTCTCCAGTACTGAAAATTAACTAATACAAATATGGAGTCTCAAACTTCTTTAGAATTTGATTGTTGGATGTCATGAAAAATTGAAATGTAAAAATAGTAGTCATTTTTACTTTTTGTCATTTTTTTCCCTTATTGTTCTGCCCTAATCTAATCTTTCCTTCCCTCTTTTTATTTTTCTCCCTGCACCTCAGTTGACATTGAATCTACCATCTTGGCCACAGAAGGGGAGCAAGTGGCTGAAGCAGGAATGATCATGGCTGGAGCTGTGTTGGAGACTGCGGTCAGAGAGAGGCCACGGTTAGCAGGTGAGAGTCATGGGATGAAATGTCATTCAGGCAAAAAATGTTGATGAGTGTTAGGTGATGGGGGGGGGGTGATGCTGGAGATTGTAGTGAGGGGGAGAAAGAGCTCAATCGAGGAGAGGTTGTGTGTAGGTTTAGAATACAGATGGCAGGGCTCATGGTAAATGAAAAGGGGGAAATTTTAGTGGAAGATTAGGATCACTGCAGTTGTACTTTTGCTGAGAATGGAGGAGATGCATCTGTTCCTTCTAGGGTAAAAACTATACTCTAAATGTATCTGGACCCTGACACCCCCTTTTCCCCATTAGATTTTTTTCCAACCCAGTTAACCTTGCTGGGGTGATGAAACAAAAAAAGCCTGTTAAAATGGAAGCACACAGATTCCAAAAAAAGATTTTACCTGCTGATCCTTGTTCTCTAAGCAGATTAGTTGTCCAGTGATTTTTGAACTGGAGAAAGGCCTGTTGTGGAGTTTCCCAGAAGTCATTGTTGCAACGTTTGCTTTTCCTTTAATGACATAGGCCTTGGTGTAAAGAGAACTAATTTCAGAATTTTCCGATTCTGTGAAATTTGGAAGCAATGTGAGCTGTGAAGAAGAGAGTATCCAAAAACAAACCTGTGAATTTTTGCAGCTTGTTCACCACCATATGTGAAGGTCAGGGGAAAGGTGCATTAAATAAAATAAGTTACCAACCTGCCACCTCCCAGCCCACTCCCTAATCTGAAGGGCAGTGTAGTGAATGGAATGAGCTCAGCCAAGTAGACCTTATAAGCCAGGTGGACCTTATAGAATATGAGGTTCCCAGATTGGGTTGTTAATCTTGTCCATTAAGGGAATCCTGGCTGACAGGTATAAACAGGAGTGTTAGAGGTTCTGTTCATTCTAGGAACCAGCTTTGAGATAGCTGGGTCAGGGTCACGTACTATCCTTGTGTAACAAAGGGTGACTTGGTGACAAGACTGTTGCCTTTGTGGAGTTATTTCGGACAGGTTTGACCCATATCCCTCCAAACCTTTTCTATTCAAGTACGTATCCAAATGTCTTTTAAATGTTGTAACCATATGTGCATCAATCACTTCCTTTGGCAGTTCGTTCCACATGCTAAACCCTATCTGTGTAAAGAAACTTGCCAGTCATCCTTTTTAAATCTTTCTCCTCTCTCCTTAAAAATATATCCCCCAGCTTTGAATTCCCCCACCTTAGGGAAAATACCTTTGCTATTCTATGCCCCCCATGATTTTATAAACTTCTATAAGGTTACCCCTCAACTTCTAGGTAGGCGGGACTAGTTTAGTTTGAGAACGTCATCATCATCATGGACAAGTTGGACCAAAGGGTCTGTTTCTATGCTGTATGATCCCATGAATTGCCTAAGAAGATTTACTCATTCAGAGAGCTGGCACAGACACAACAGGCCAAATGGCCTCCTTTTGTACTGTAACAGTTCTGTGATTCTCTGCTCCGGTTCTTTAATAAAACAAGATGTAGGTGGGTTTGAAATTATACCAAGTGTACCATATGTCATTTTGATTAGACATTTCGTTTTGAATTGTGATCAAAAACATTGGGTGAATGAAATTAAAATGAATTAAAAACAGGCTTGCATTCAAAGTGAGTTTATTAATTGAATCAAAAACAGAAATTGCTGGAAAAGCTCAGCAGATCTAGCAGCACTTGTGGAAAGAAATCAAAGTTAACGCTTCAGGTCGAGTGACCTTTCCTGTTCAGAGGAAGAGTCATTCGACCCGAAACGTTAACTCTGATTTCTCTCCACTGATGCTGCCAGACCTGCAGAGTTTTTCTATCAATTTCTGTTCTTGTTCCTGATTTACACCATCCCTAGTTCTTTTGGATTTTATTAATTGAATACTTTATTTGTAATCTGCATTCCAGCTCATTATTTCTGAGTAACTTTGATACTTATGAACTGTGATATCTGCAGTAGAACACAAACATCTTAGCTGTTTTTCTCTAACTCAGTAGCCTGGATTCCACTGTGATATGGATATCAAAAGTCAGCATTGCCATTGTTACTTCACTGAAGCTAACAGAAACTTTGACATTCAGGCATACCCAAGGCAATGTAGGTATCCAGATGTTACAGTCATTGAGCTTATACTCCTCTATGGGATGTCATGTCAAGGTTTCCATATACTTCTGTCTCCATTACAATAACATATTGATGAGATCTTGATGCATTTATGAGCCCACAAGTTTCACACTAAATACCCTTGAAAAGTTACACCTTGTTGAATAAAGTATAATTGGGTTTTTAACTACCTTAACCTTTACTACCTAACTCCAACTCCACACTGAGCCTAAAGACTACTCGTAGAACTTCAATTCCTTCACATTGATTAAAAGTATCACATTTTCTTTTAACTTTTGTCTATTTTACCTTCAATTTCAGCAAAATTAGTGTATGACTAGACTATCTTGAAATTTATATGAAAAAGGAGAAGCTTAAATGTTTTTACCTTTCAGGTTTGTTGTGTGTGCATTTTTAAATTTGATTTGCTATTTACCATGTCCTCTTGTTTACGTGATGGGAACATCATCAATGAAGCTAGTGTAACTGCCTTTCTTACCTAGTCTGGCCTACCTGTGATTCCAGGGTTAAAGCTGTGGTGGTGGTTGACGATGAGGTTGGCTCTGAAGTCCCCTATGAAGTGACCAAGCAAGCCATTCAGTTGAAGCAACTACATAAAATAAAAAAAAGGAACGGAACTGAACAAACTACCTAGCATCAACCCAAGCATGGTAAACAGCCCTGACGACCTTGTAAAGTTCTCCTTTCTAACATTTGGGGGTTAATGCCAAATTGGGAGAACTGTCTCACAGACTCATCAAGCAACAACCTGACTCAGGGAATCATATCCAACAGACAATGGCCTAGACACCACCATCACATTGATTAAAAGTACCATATGTTTTCAGCTGGACAAGCTCAGCAAAGGTGGCAGCACAGTCAGGAGACAGCACCCCTAGTTGTCCTGAACATTGACTCTGGACCTCATGAAGTGTCATGGCATCAGGTCAAACATGGGCAAGGAAACCTCATCCTGATTAGCAAGTACCATCCTTCTGCGGCTGATGAATCAGTAATTTTCCATGTCATACAGAACTTCGAGGAAGTACTGAGGGTGGCAAGGGCACAGAATCTGCTCTGGATGGAGAATTTCAACGTCCACCACCAAGAGTGGGTCCAAGCAGTAACATTACTGATTGAGCTGGTCAGATCTTAAAGAACATACCTGCTAGACTGGGTCTGTGACAGGTGGTGAGAGAACTAATAAGAGGGAAAATCATGCTTGACCTCATCCTTACCAATTTACCTGCTGCAGATACATCGGTCCATGATAGTATCAGTAAGAGTGACTACCGCATAGCCCGCACACCCACAGGTGAAGTCTTACCATCAGATCGAAAATACCCTCCATTGTGTTGTGTGATACCATCACTGTGTTAAATGGGACAGATTTCAAACAGATCTAGCAACTCTAGACTGGGTATCCATGGGATCTTTAGCAGCAGCTGAACTGTACTCCAGTTCAATCTGCAATCTCGTGGCCCAGCATATCCTCCACTCTACTATTACAATCAACTCTGTTTCAAGGAAGAGTGCAGGAGGGCACATCGGGACCACTGATCAGGCATAACTAAAAATGAATCATAGAGTCATACAGCATGGAAACAGATCCTTCATCTAACTCATCTTTGTCAACCAGGTTTCCCAAACTAATCTAATCCAATCTGCCTGTGTTTGGCCCATATCCCTCTAAACCTTTCCTATTCACGTACCTGTCCAAATGTTTTTCAAACATTGCCAGTGAAGCTACAAAATAAGACTACATACATGCCAAACCGCATAAGGAGCAAGTGATAGACAGAGTTAAGAGATCCTACAACCAATGGAACAGATCTAAGTGCTGCAGTATTTCCACATCTAGTTATGAATGAAGTTGGACAATTAAACAACTCACTAGAGGAGGAGGCTCCACAAACATTTCATCCTCAACAACAGGGGAACACAGAACATCAGTGGAAGCTGCAAAATGATAAAAGCTAATGCATTCATAACCAAGTTTTGCCAGAAATGCTGAGTATACCTACTCCAAATGGACTGATAGAATTTAGAAGAATCCCTACAGTGTGGAAACAGGCCCTTCAGCCCAACAAGTCCACACTGAACATCAGAACATCCCACCTAACCCACACCTCCCTGAACACTATGGGCAATTTAGCATGGCCAATCCACCCAACCTGCACATCTTTGGATTGTGGGAGGAAACCGGAGCACCCGGAGGAAACCCACGCAGACACAGGGAGAATGTGCAAACTCCACACGGACAGACGCCCGAGGCTGGAATCAAACCCGGATCCCTGGTGCTGTGAGGCAGCAGTGCTAACCACTGAGCCACCGTGCCGCCCATGATTCAAGAAGGAAGCCTACCGCTACCACTTCAAGGGCAACTAGGGATGGGTGACAAGTGCTGGCCCAGCCAGTAATGCCTACATCCCGACATCTTTTGAGCGAAGTTTAAAAATTATCCTTGAGAAGGTGGAGGTAGGCTGAGTTCCTGAGGTGTTGCAGCCCTTAGAGTATAGGTATACCCACAGTGTGGTTACAGAAGAAATTCCAAGAATCTGATTCAGTAACATTAAAGGACTAATAGTACATTTCTAAGAGCTGTTTAGCTTGGAGGGGAACTTGCAGGTGGTGGTGCTCCCCTGTATCAACAATCCTTGTTCTTCTAGATGACTGAAATTATGTTTGGATGGTACTTGCTGATATCATTGTTGATAGCACCAAGACATTCTCTTGACTTGGAGCCAGATTGAAGTCAGGAGAAGACTATAAGATATAGGAATAGAATTAGGCCTTTTGGCCTATCAAGTCTGCTCTGCCATTCAATCATGGCTAATATATTTCTCAACCCAAATCTCCTGCCTTCTCCCTATAATCTTTGATCTTCTTACCACTCAAAAACCTATCTATCTCTGTCTTACTTATGCTCAATGACTTGGCCTCTGCAGCCCTCTGTGGCAATGAATTCCACAGGTTAACATTCTCTGGCTGAAGAAGTTCTTCCTCATCTTAATTATAAAGGGTTGTCCTTTCACTCTGAGGCTGTGCCCTTGGTCCTAGTCTGTCTTACTCATCGCAACATCTTCTCCACATCCACTCTATCCAAGCCTCTCAGTATCCTGTATGTTCCAATCAGAATCCGCTGTCATCCTTTTAATGTCCATTAAGTACAGAATCAGAGGCCTCAACCACTCCTCATACGATAAGCACTTCACCCCTGGGTTCATTCTTGTAAACTATGCCACAGAGGTCATCAGACTGTTCAGGGCAGCTTCAAGGTCAGTTACAAGTACACTTGCTTTGCCTCTGACCACAAAATTCTGGTTGATATTACTTCCTATTGTACTATTATCCAGGGTTCAGCTGGCAACACTCCATTCTCTGAATCAGAAAGTTATGGGTTTAATTCCCTCTCTAGATTTAAGTAGAAAACCAGCCTCAGTCTCTAATACTGTACTGAATGAGGACTGTGCCATCTTTCAGATAAGATGCTGCCAACCTGGTTGCCTCCCTTGAGAATGCAAAAGATCCTATGGGACTAGTTCAAAGAAGAACAAGAGAATTTGAGTACTGTTGAAAGAAGAGATATGCTGTTGAAACTTTGTTTCTTGTATTCAGATGAAGGTACAAAAATATCACATTTCAAATGAAATAATAAATTAACTGCATGAAGAAAAAGGACTGATTAGTTGGTAAATGGTCTCTGGTTAAGGTGTTGCCATGAATAACGCACTAAGAAACAATTATTTCACAAGCTATTGTTTAAATTCCAAAGAAGGCAAGTTGACTCTGATTGGCTGAGATATCACTATGGGGAATGCACCAGGGTACAAGTGTCCCATAGATTTTGTTGAATTGAGAAAAGCACAATACCTGAATACATTCTTTTTGTTCACAGAACTATTTTTGGTATCACAACTCATGAATTCATGCACTACATTTATTTACTTGTGTGGTTTTGTAGGCTGTACATCCTAATGACTGAAGGTTTGTATCAAACGTCATATCTGTTCAGCTATTCACAACAAGCAGAATACTAACTGTAACAGTTCTGTAATATTAGTTTTACACTCACCCAGCACATGCTTGCAAAACTCAGCATTAGAATTGATTCCACCGTTAGACAGCGTGTACTGAACAACCCCTAGCGCGCCAAAAATTACACTAACAACCAATTCATTTCATCAGTAAGCTCACATGCTCTTACAAAAAGATACATGTGCAGGGTTGTCCTCTGTGACCCATAAGACCTCCAGAATTATAAGCTATTAGAATCTGCAATTTACTGAATGGCAGTTGTGTACTATGCATATAATACAAAATATTAATGGAAATAAACTAATTGTTTATGGAATGTCTTGGTATTATATAAAATATTGGGCTGAATTTTACCTGAAATTGGAGCAATTTTGATGAATTTCATGGACTATTTTCTGTGAGCCTGAGTGAGTTTATCTCTGTGAGCCCTAACAGGACTCTCATACTCTTACCAAAACTCACCTCATCACCTGTGCACTTTGCCTCCATGGTGATAAAAAGTACCCATCCACACTATTGCATGTTACATCTTCCCATACTTGCTTTCACTCATCGAATTCACAAACTACTAATCTTGCATGTTTCTATGCTGTTTACTCACTCAGTCAGGACATCTACTACTCTTCCTTCACCTGCACCAAAACTAAGGGCTGCTTTTGTCTTTTTGAACTTTTCAATTTATCTCATTCGAGGAGAAAATGGCTCAGACTATGACAGAGAGCGCCAAGAGGTGTGCTTGACACTTGTCTCCTGACGTCCTGCTAGGAGGGGGCCCTTGCTTTAACTGGAGAGTAGTGCTGAAAGTTCCTTGTCCCAGTACCTATGTAAGTATAATTCCATTGAAGTGCAGCTCTCCCATTACTGAGTGTATAAATGTTCCCTTGACGTGCTTGAACCTCTAATCCTTTTCTTATGACTCAGCTTCTCTTTCGCCTCCTGTAGGCACTTGTGGAAATTGCACAGTCTCCATCATCAAGAAGGCCAAACCAGAAGATATTTCCTGCCTTCCTTTGGAGGAAGAATCTACAGATCTGTTATGGGAAGCACTGACAAGGCTGCTTCCTGTACCCTCCACCAGCTCAGATACTGACACCTTAGTGGACGTTTTAATTGGATTAGTCAGGAGCACATTCTGATTAGCACATCACTGTCACATCTGCACAGCTGGTTGAGAAAGAAACATCGTAGGTTTGGGACTTGGAAGACTTCCAGAGTCAAGGCAACTGGTCTGATTCTGGCAAGTTAGGATCCATGGTATCGACAATTAACAACTAGTACAAATGCACAAGCAGATAAAGGATTGGCAAATGCATTGGGCATGGTTGGATGATGACACCATAGCTGTTTGTGTTGCCTCTGGAATATGAGCATTTGGTTGCCACTATGGACAGGTGGCAGCTGCCATGATGAACTGAGACCAGTACATTCAAGGTCTGCTGAATATACACACAGGCCTGCACACCATTGCTGTAACCATTGGTGTTCAGCACCAAAGATAAGGCAACAAGAAAACAACAGACTATGACCATGACCTTTTTCTTTAATAGAAGCCCTACAGTGAGCAAACAGGCCATTCAGCCCAACAAATCCAACAAGACCCTCTGAAGAACATCCACCCAGACCCATCCCCCTATCTTTTCCCTGCAACCCTGCATTTTCCATGGATAATGCACTAACCTACACATCTCTGAACACAAAGGATAATTTTTAGCCCAGCTAATACACCTAACTTGCACATATTTGGACTGTGGGAGGAAACTGGAGCACCCAGTGGAAACCCATGTGGACACGGGGAGAACGTGCAAACTCTACACAGACAGTTACCAAAGAGCGGAATGGAACCTGGGTCCCTGGTGCTGTGAACCAGCAGCGCTAACCACTGAGTCACCATGCTGCCCTTTCTGCAGGTGGCCCTTCCTCACAAGGAGAAAGGGAGATGCTAGTAAGCATCTACACAGGGGAGGAAACATTTACAGATCCATCAGAAGCCTCTTCTCCTGATAGCACAGCTGGGCCTTCCATCTGATTTGATTTGATTTGATTTATTACTGTCATATCTACCTAGGTACAGTGAGAAGTTTTGTTTTGCATGCAATACAGAGAGATCACACCATACAAAGATCATACGGTGTTAGAACAGAGCGAGGAATACAGCTGCAAAGAAGGTGCACAAAAAGCAAGGTCAACATTAGATTTGAAATTTGAGAGATCCATTCATAAGTCTAATAACAGCAGGGAAGAAGCTGTTCTTGAACCTGTTGGTACGTGTGTTTAAGATTTTGCATTTTCTACTTGATGGAAGAGGTTGGAAGAGATTATAACCAGAGTGGGAGGGACCTTTGATGTCATTGGCTACCTTTCCAAGGCAGCTAGAAGTATAGATGCAGTCAATGGCTGGAAGGTGTTCACAACTTTTTGTATTTTTTTTTAACAGTCCTGGGCAGAGCAGTGGCCATACCGAGCCATGATGCATCCAGATAGAATGTTTTCTATGGTGCATCTGTAAAAGTTGGTGAGACACCTCATGAGCATGTCAAGCTTCCTTAGACCCTTGAGGAACAGGAGGCATTGTTCTGCTTTCTTGGCTGTCGCATCAATGTGGGTAGTTCAGGTCAGATTGTTGGTGATCATCACTCCTGGGAACTTGATGCTCTCGACAATCTCCACCTCAGCTCCATTGATATAGATAGGGGCATGTACTCCTCCTTGCTTCCTGAAGTCAATAATCAGCTCCTTGGTTTTGCTGACATTGAGGGAGAGAGTGTTATCTTTATACTAGACCATCAAGTACTTTATCTAATTCCTGTATTCTGTCTCATCATTGTTTGACATATGGCATACAATGGTGGTGTCATCAGCAAACTTATAGATGGAGTTTGGACAAAATTTGGCCACACAGTCATGAGTGTACAGAGAGTACAGTAAGGGGCTGAGTACACAGCATTGTGGGGTGCTGGTGTTAAGGATTGTCATGAGAACATGCTGTTGCCTGTTCTCACTGATTGCAGTTTGTGGGTCAGTAGGTTAAGGATCCAGTTGCAGAGAGCAGAGCAGAGACTCAGGTCTCAGAGTCTGGAGATTAGTTTGGTTAAGATTACAGTATTGAAGGTGGAGCTGTAGTGAATAAGTTGAAGCCTGACGTAGGTATCCTTATTATTCAGATGTTCCAGGGATGAGTGTAGAGCTAGGGAGATGGCATCCCTACTAAGTAGATCTCCCCAGGAAGGCAGACCTCTAACCTTCCTGCCACTGTCAGCTCAAAACCTGTGGGAGTTCAAGCTTAGGAGGGTGAATTTGCCTTTGATCAGGACACACCCAGCTTGTCTGGATCTTCCAGCCACAAACCCTGAAGGAATAGTCAATCAAAACTCCAAGTTCAGCAGGCTCTGCTACAGCACAGGCCCTGTCCACCAAACTGGGGACCCTAGAATTGCAGTGAGATACATTGGGAGGCAAAGGAAGACAACACACCTTCCAAGGGCAAATAAATGACAGTGGTGTAACTTTATTGTAAATCCATTTTCAACGTTCTAATACCTGATGTTTTGTGGACCAATATGAAAAGAGCAGCTCCTGAACTGTGTAGACCATGGGATCTTGGAAAGTAATTGCTACTTTCTCTGTTAAGCTGAATCTTTCCAAGCCACAATACATTGCTTATGCATCACAGCCATTAGGCAGATTGATTTGTGATGTTACATAATGTGGTCAAGAGTGCCTAGGCCTGGACTTGTCTCCATATGATTAGTCAATGTTTCTCATAAAGCATTTTATGATAACAAGTAACAAGTGTCTTTTACATGGACTGTGTGGGGTATATTTAATGCTATTCCCCTTTGAAGGGCCTTAAAAAGCATAAAAGTGGATCCCACTTCCTCACAGAGAGAAATATTTACCCTGTCCTGTCTGGGTGTGTTCACAGCTATTTTCATCTCCAATGCATATTTGCTATTTTGATGAATAATGGGGAGAAATAGCAGTTGTGCTTCATTGAGTGAATTTCAGACTTAGCCTTTCCATCTAGATTGCCTTCTTCGTTGCACTCCCCATTAAATCTTTGATCTTCCCAATGTTCCTACCTAACCCATTTATTTAACTGTTCATCTCCTCCTGAGTCCCAACAGAATCATCATGCCAGACATTGTCCCGCTATAAAAGCAAGGCTGGTGCTGAATGTTCATTACTCTTGCACTATCACTTTCCTGCCCATACTTGATATCATCTCCCCACTCTACATGTTGAGTTGCTCCTCTTCACAACTGTTATCCCCTTTGCATCCCAGCATGCTGCCTTCAAACAACACAATGGAGCTCTCCAGCTTTTGTTCCGCAGCAGTAGCCCCTGATAACCATCTTGACTTTTACAGAAAGCCACCCAGGACTCAACATGGTCTATCCCCTTGGCTGACCTGGATGGCCAGCCTCAACTAATGGCTAACCAGACCCCCGACTGACTTACCACAAATCTCCACACTGGTTTCAATGAAGGGCTGACTGTGGCCCACTCTCAGGATTGTTATGATACAGATTCTCTGAACCTGAACAGCCCACTAACTGTGCCCAAGGCTCAGGACTCATAGTGGGTGCTGCTCTTGACTTACTGGGCTGGGTCTGCCTGATTGAAGACTGGGTCCCTTTACTTGTCTAAGGATGCCTCCCTTCAGACTTTAAAGTGGCATGGTACCACACAGCAATAAGATCATCCCTTTGACAGGTGACTACTGAAGACCATGTCAAGCTGCCTGGTTTTGTACCTGCACTAAACAGCAAGGCTAGACTGTAGGACTGTGAGCCTTTCAGCACCAGCAGAGATAGAAAAGGTGAGAAAGGCAAGGTGAGGCAAGGCAGAGATTCTGTAAACATCCAACAGGGCACAAAGTGCAGAGGTGCTACAGAGGTGAACCCTGGACAGTGCTGAGATGAAGTCTGGTTTAATCTATGAGCAAATTGTCCTGGCAGTAGCATTACAATGGAAGACACCAGTGCAGTCCAAAGTGCAGCAAAGTGTGGAACATATTGTAAGTAAGTTAGAGATGGCCATAAGTGTGCGGGAAAGTTGGCACATGCCACCTGCCAGCATCTATGGGTGGGGTATGCAGGCGGTTCAGGATCATGGAGCATGCCTTGAGATATCGGAGACTATTGTTCAAGACGAGGCCTGGAGGAGCAAGTGGTGAGCTTGAGTCATCAGACACATGGTCTGACTTTCCTGTTGAGAACTGATGCTACTTAATTTCTGTCCAGTGGTGGGAGAATGGGAAACATCAATGAGATGAAATTAGGTAAGAATGGGATCCTAATACATGCCAATAGATGCGAATAGGCCTTATCTCTGTCACTGGTGAGATTCTTGGCTTATTGTTTCAAACCTCATTGAAGAATCAGACTTATTTCTAACAACGTCGAGAACCTCATTTGTGCCAATCCCACCCTATTTTCCCAATCTATTCACCAACGCCTAATTGTTCAGGGGCTGAGAAGATTCTACCCAGCATCGTCATTTTAGAAAAGGCCATTACTCTTGCAATGTTAAAAGTGCTTTGTGTTATATAATTTCTCTGCGAAACAAGAGCCTGCTTACCTGTTAGTAAGTGATGAGAGATAAGGAACATCGTTATATTTTATTACTTAATTATTTCTAACTCTTCTTTACATGGCAAACTTTTCTCAGTTGATCTGAATCACTAACTTTATGAAAATTATGAAACACTAACTTGTTGTCACCTTTAGATGAACATTATTGGTGACTTTTTTCCACTTGCTGCCAGCTGAAGGATAACCAAACATTCATTTTCATGATAAATCACAAGGCAGTTTCAACACGGCATTTCCCTGTAATATTTTTTCTAAAATCATCTCAAATCAGGTGAATGTTGTGAGAATGAACACTTCACTCTCAATCAAAATACACTTTCATGCTCAGTTAAAGGACAGAATTTGATCAATAGAGATCCATCATGCTTTCTGCATTCTTTAATTTCAGCTTTTGTTGCAAAAGTATTAACCCCTAGAGAAGGTCAATAAAAACATCTCTCATCTAAAACTGGGCAGTAGACAAAAATGGAAATCTATTTTAATCAACCTTCAACTCCTTCAGTTGCTGCAGTGCCTAGGAGGAGATCATAAAGGTCAAAATGCTTGCTTGTCATACTGATATCACAGGAACTGCTAATTGTGCCATCAGTGTAGATTCAGTTTTTCAATTGAATCCAACTAAGCAAAACCTGGGGACAATTATTCAAATGGATTCTTCGTATATACCATGATGTTTTGTACTGATCCTAGGCACATAAGAATAAACAGCCTTATACTGTGGGTTTTTCAGGGATGTATAATTGAGCTGATGTACATATTAAGAAGGTCCTTTGTTCTTTCATCTTGTCCTATTTTGATCCAGAGTCTCAGCTCCAAAGACACTTTGAATAGTTAGTATATTGGAGTGGCTTTTATATAGTAAACAGCTGCACTGCGTGGAGAGAAACACAAGTGAAAAACCGGCTTTGGAGCAATTTTCTTCAATATTACAGATGTTACTGTTTATGCTGATATTCAGTACAGCCAGCTTCGTATAGTAAACTAAATGCAGAAATAAAAAGGAATATTATAGCACCTTATGTAATCAGTAGGTTGCATATTCTAGATCACTATGTGGCAAATCATTGACTCTATGAACTAAATCTTCTCAACATCACCTAAGCTGATTGAAGACATGAACTTTCTAAACAAATGAGTTTACCAACCGAAAGCTGTCAATGATAAGTGCTAACAAAATATTGATTATATTCATCATAGTTTTTAAAAGGAAAAATGCAAGACATTAACTTTACTTGTAACTTAAATTATGTGTGAACCATATTTCTATACAAACATATTTCTAATCTTACATTTCTCTTACAGAGCAACACCAATAACTATTAAATAGTCTGCAAAGATGGTATTTTATGAAATGCACACACGGCAACTTATGCTTATCCATCAAAGAATGAAATGCAAGAGGTATATGCCAAGCCACCCTTTTTTATTCCATCGTCAGCATGTGTGCATGCATGGGTTCTCCTGACTGCTACTCTATCTTAGTTTAAAGTCACCTCATGGCTCAGAATGTAATTGAATTTGTTAATAATGCAGCATTGGATTCATACAAAGCAACTCGTGTGACCTTCTTTTTGCCCTTGCTCCCAAATAATGTCCAGAATGTTGGCAAATTTGCAGAGCAAATAGTTATTCCCAACAATAACTTTGAAGGGAGATTGTCTATTATGTTGTGAAACGAGTATACATTTTTCTACTTGCCTGGTGAATACTCACTTTCAACCTTGAATGATATCAGTGAGTTTCATGACAGCAATTCTTAAGTATGGACTGTCTCAACCTTTAAAGTGACACTGACATAATTTTCTGATTAATATGTTTTTGGCATTTTTTCATATTTTTATGCAAAGACTTCAAGAAGTTTCTGCTCAAGAATACCAACCCCATCAGTTTCGAGCAACATGCCCCGTTTCCCATGTTTAATAGTTTTGTTAAAACCTTAGGAACATTAGCTGAACCTGTTAAATCAACAAAAATACTGTTACCTGAGTTTAAAGAGTGATAGATATTAATCATTGTTTATTTGAAGGTTTTGTTCTTGAGATAGACTAGGAGAAGCAGTGAATGTAATTTGTTTGGGTTTTCAGAACATGTTTGATAAGGCTGTCTTATAAGATAATAGCCAATGGTGTTAGAGATAATATATTAACATAAATAGAAGACTATTTGGTGGTGGTCTATAAAAGTAAAAATGCTGGGTTTGGGTTCCTATGGCACATTGATACTATCCCTATCAATGAACTAGGAGTCTCAGGCTGAAGTCCTACCTGCTCTAGAAGTGTCTTATAATATCGCTAAACAGGTTGATCAAGAATATCTAAAGTGCCAGCATCACATAATTTGATTAATTGGAAACACTGGTGATTCAGTTGTGGTAGAGAAAAGATGAAAAGTACCATGAGTGATTTGACAGTGGGGAACAAAGCCGTTTGATTGTGAGAAGTAATATTTCCAAGTAAAAAGGAAAACAAAATGGAAAGTGTTGGGATCCTCAGCTGGTGCAGGGCGTGGCTGAGTCAGAGGACCTTCTCAAGAGCCTGGTCAAAGTGCCATCAAAAGGCCCAAGGCAGCAGGTCACAAAGGTGGTTGTAAAACATGACTGCCTCTCACTCCTACCCAGGTGTCTATTAAAACCCTCAAAGCCTCGAGGGTTCAAGAAGTTTTTCTACTATTCATCATTTTGTCAGAAACAGATCATTATATTTATACATCTGTCTTCCTAAAATGCAAGAGGATTTTTTATAGAGTCATATAGCATGGAAACAGACCCTTCGAGCCAACCAATCCATGCTGAACATAATCCGAAACTAAACTAGTCCCACCTGCCTGCTCCTGGCCCATATCCCACCAAACCTTTCCTTTTCATATATCCATCCAAATGTTTTTGAAATATTGTAATTGTACCTGCATCCACCACTTCATCAGGAAGTTCATTCCACACATTCCACACCCTCTGTGTAAAACATTTGCCCCTTATGTCTTTTTTAAATATGTCTCATCTCACCTTAAAAATGTGCGTCCCCCCCGCCTCCCCACACCAGCCTTGAAATTCCACCTTTTAGGGAAAAGACAACTACAATCAATTCTATCTATACCTCTCATTACTTTATGAACTTCTATCAGGTCACCTCTCAAGCTCCTACGCTCCAGTGAGAAACAGTCCTGGCCTATCCAGCCTTTCCTTATAACTCAAACCTTCCATACCCAGCAATGTCCTGGTAAATCTGTTCTGAACCCTCTCCAGCTTGATAATATCCTTCCTATAACGGGGCGACCAGAACTGGACACACTACTCCAGAAGAAGCCTCACTAATGTCCTGTACAACTTCAACATAACGTGTCAACACCTGCACTCAAGAGACTGAGCAACGAAGGCAAGCGTGCCAAACGCCTTTTTAACTATGCTGTCTATACGTGACGCAAACTTTAAAGAACTATGAACCTGCACCCCAAGGTCCCTCTGTTCTACAAGACTACCCAAGACCCTACCATTAATTGTATAAGCCCTGTATAAAAATTGTTTAAAAATTGTAGAATTTCCAATCTTATCAAAATGTTAAGCAGTGAGAAGTAATATATTCATTTTCATATCCTTGATTAGCAAGTGAAGATGTATATTTCCTGATTTATGCATACTTCACAAAGAAACGTGAACAGCTTTAAAATTCATGCGTAAAAACTGTCACATGGCACAGCATTAAAAAGAAGTGATTATAAATGAGAAGTTAATCAAATGTCTCCATTTGTTTTTCTTTGTGGAAGATGTGCATCCTATGAGCTACTGTTTACATAAAAACCAATCTTCTATCCTTCTGCAAGACAATCAGATCTTCCCATCCTCGTCCTAAAGCAGTGATGATTTTGTTCATATCACAAGTCTTGTTAGACATTATACCTTACAAGAAAGCATGGAGTTTTCTTCTTGTATATAACCCAGACTTAATTGAAAATCAGCCTAATACTATCCTCTTATTATTGGTATCAAGTTACCTCCAGTTTCATTCGAATATGGCTGAAGGTAAAATGGGCATAAATCAGCATAAACTATTGAGGCCCAAGGAAATATCAAAGCCGGGGAGGAGTAGTTCTCTGCTCAATTTAAAATTTAACCTGAAATAAATTGGACTCCTAGCCTGGAAGCTGCAGACAGGATGGCTTTCTAATATTCACCGATGCCTCAAAAGTGTAATCGAGATTATACATTGCAGGTCACATAAGTAGACAATTTCTTTAAAATGACTCAATTAAGTTCAATTTAAAAAAAAGCACTAATTCCAAGTTCTATTTGGCTGGAAAACCAGAAACAATGTTGAGAGAAGTCAACGAAACAAGTTCCATTAGTGGGGGGAATGTACTCTGGATATACGTGCACCAATGACGACAGCGATTCAAAAATACAGCCCACCATTTTCTCAAGGGCAGTCAGGAATGGGAAAAAAGTGCTTGGCCTAGCTAGAAACCTGCATTCCCTCTCCAGAACCGGAAGTAAATGCGTCAATAATATGTCCAAGTGGCTCTGTGGCCGCTTAAGGGAACTGTCAGTGACTCCCACATTCTGTGAATGAATTATCTTGAAAAATCTCAATTACGTCCAGAAAAGACAACATTTTTCAAGGTATAAAACTGGTATGCTGTCAGAATGCAGAAACATCTGACTACAAACGAAAAGGAAGATGAATTGAATGAGCAAAGTTGAACCCTGAAGTGCATCTTAAGTAAAAAGAGGGAATGGCAGCAATTAAAGTTTTCATGTCTCGTTTATCCACCTTATTTACAATTAGCTTCAGGCTGCACATTCTGAGAAAATAAATAAAACATTCAAATCTACAAGCATTCTAATGGTTGACCCACACATCCCACTCATTTTAACCCTTATACTTTCAGATGACAAAATAACTTGTTCAATGACTTATCTGCTTTCTTAAGGATAAACTGTCGAGAAAACAGATCCTATTTGCATTCCGCTTGACAAGCGGGACAACTAATATCTGTAAAAAAAAGTCGGTAAGAGCATAATATGAAGATTTTTAATCTAGGGGAGATGTTCCTATGGAATTAATCCCTGGCACCTGGTCTGCAAAATGAAGCATGAAAAATGATTAATTTGAGGTGGCAGAGAATTTGTGAGGAAATTATTCACAGTGTGAAGGTATAGGTTGGAACTGAATGCAAAACTATGCTAGAAAAGAACATCAAGATAACCAATGAATGACAATAAGACAGATAAACAGGGCAAACAAAAATACTTAAATTTGTTAGTTACAGGATTTACTTGATATTAGAAAATAAATTAAATGAACAGAAGTAAATTATGTCTTTGGTACAGTAATATTAAATATCATAATGGTTAATTGTTATTCACAACACTGACCAGAACAGTTTGTAAATGATGCAGTGAACAGAGTACAGTAATTAAAAACTGCGAGTGAATGGAACCACTCTAAAGGTAATAATCACTTCCAGCAGAGTTGCAGAGTCATAAAGTCATACAGCATGGAAACAGACCCTTCGGTACAACTTATCCACACCAACCAGACATCCCAATCTGACCTAGTTCAATTTGCCAGCATTTGTCCCATATCTCTGTAAACCCTTCTTTTTCAAATACCCACCCAGAAGACTTCTAAATGTTGTAATTGTACCCATCTGTACAATTTCTACCTGCAGCTCATTCACGCACACCCTCTGTATGAAAAAGTTACCTCGTAGGTCCTTTTTTTAAACCTTTCCCCTCTCACCTTAAACCCATGCCCTTCTAGTTTTTGACTCCCTCATCTTAGGAAAAAGACCTTGGCTATTCACCTAATCTATGCCTCTCATGATTTCATAAAACTCTGTAAGGTCATCCCTCAGTCTCCACTGCTCCAGGGCGAAAAAGCCCCAGCCTATTCAGCCTCTCCTTATAAGTCAAACCCTCCAGTCCCAGCAACATTCTTCTGAATCTTTTCTGCATCTTCTCAAGTTTAACAACATCCTTCCTTTAGAAGGGTGACCAGAATTGTAATCGGTATTCTAAAACGGGCCTCACGAATGTTCTGTACAGCTGCAACATGACGTTCAAACTCCCACACTCAATGTTCCGACCAATGAAGGCAAGCATGCAAAACGCCTTCCTCACCATCCTGTCTACCTGCACCTTCACTTTCAAGAAACTCTGTATTTGCACCCTAGGTCTCTTTGTTCGGCAACACTCCCTATTAACTGTATAAATCCTACCGTGGTTTTCCTTACCAAAATGCAACACCTCACATTAACCTACACCACTTGCAACTGGAAGTGTTACTCGGGACCTTGAAAGAAAATTCCAGAGATAAATTTTCTGAATTGCATGCAAATATTAACCTCAAAAGAACATTATGACTTTAAAAGTTTCACCTGTTTTAAAGTTGTTTTGAATAGCTTCTATGGGTCTACTCAAGGTGAAACATGCAAGATGCTCCCATTTTGTTACATAATCTTTTAAATTTGCAAGAAAAATTAACGCTACTGCATATTTTGAAATCAGCATCCTACCTGCGCAGACAGAGTCAGGTTACAGAGAAGCAGAAGTAAGCATTCATTTCGTCCAATCTGTTCTGCCCTGAAAGAAAATGAATAGTTGGAGACTACCATGACACCAGGCAGCTCTGCCCAGTGGTAATGTGCTGATGAGTGACTCTGAAAGGGTCATTTCATTATTCTTAAAACCAGGTCTCTGATTTTTATAGACCCATGAAGATCACGAATATCAGCAATCATGCAGTAACTCCCACTGCACTCAAGACTGTCCCACAATAATATTGAACTCCCCACCCAACTCTGACATGAAGCTGCCAGATTCTCCTGGCAGTTTCGTAATTGATTGAAGAAAGGGTCAGACCATAAAAGTGATCAAGTTTCTCATGGGCAGTTAGGGACAGACAAATGTGACTAGACAAGTAATGTGATTGTTCACCAACCTCCTGTAGGTTTTAATTTGAGTTTTGTGACCATTGTTTGATTTGCAAGGCTTTCTGAAAATAATTATTTGCTGGACAAAGTGCATCTCCATGTTATTAATCCAAGATTTTCACAAAAAAAACCCTGCAATGTTGTACAGATGATATCTTTTCGGTAATAAATGACCTCATGAGCACTCAACAATGTCAGGGAGAAGACCAGAATGCAACAAAATAAAAATGCGCAGTTATATAATACCTTTAACGTGGTAACACATCCTGAAGTGCTTCACGGGAGTGTAATCATGCAAAATTTAACTCCAAGCTATATAAAGACATAATAATAGATGACCAATAGTTTGTTCAGGGATGAAAATTTAAGAGGCAGAAGGAGAAGACGGAGTCAGGGAGGCAAAGGATTAGGGAGGGAATTTCGGTATTAAGGCTGAAGCATACAAGACCACGGTTATCAATGGTGTAAAATTGTTCAGTGCTCATGAGGTGAGGAAAACGAATACCTCAGGAATTTGGACCAACACCACAATGGAATAAGATAGAGAAGAGTGAGAACATGAAGGAATTTGAAAACAAAGCTAGAAATATTACAATTGTTGTGCTAATCAGGAGATAAAACACAGCAGTGAGCATGGGGATGACATGTGGCTGGGGTTTAGCTCAATAAAAATATGGACAGCAGTTTAAGGAGTTTAGACTGTGAGAGGTAGACCAGGAATGCTTAGAATAGTGAATTCTAGAGGTAGCATAGACAGGGATAAAGGTTTCAGTTGCACATGAACTGAGTCGGGGCAAAGTCAGATGATGTTAGGGAATTGGAAATAGGTAGCCTGGGTTATGGCATGAATATCTGGTCAAAAGCTCATTACAGATTCAAATATGATATAAACATGGTGAATAGCCTGGTCTTTGCCAGGGAGAAGTTTGGATTTAGCAATTTAAGGATTGAAATTTTGCAGGAGCCAAAAACAATGGCTTTGATCGTCTCAATATTTCATTGTGAAATGTATAATTATTCAGCACTAAATGTTAGGCAGCAGTTTTATAATTTAGTAGCAGTGAAAGAGTCAAGAAAAGTGGTAGCAAGAAAGAACTAGATGTCATTAATCTTCACATGAAAACTAACACTGCGTTTTTGGTTGATATCACTAATGGCAGCACTCAAGAAAGAAATAGGACGGGGTGAGGTAAGATCTTTGGGGAACATTGATATCAGTACTTTGCTTTGTGAAAGCATCACTACAATGAAAGGAAGCATGGGTACAAAATGGTAAAAAGCTAACTTAGGAGTCAGAAATAACAGTGTGGAACTGGAGGAGCGCAGCAGGCCAGGCAGCATCAAAGGAGTAGGAAAGTTGACATTTTGGGTCAGGACCCATGACCCGAAATGTTAGCTTTCCTGCTCCTCTGATGCTGCCTGGCCTGCTGTGCTCCTCCAGATCCACACTGTTTTATCTGACTCCAGCATTGGCAGTTCTTACTAACTCCAAATTTAGAAGTGATGTCATTTCTTAAGTCAAAGCAATCTCAAACAAATCATCTGACAGGAAACTGACAGATTCAGGCACAAATTCGATTTCAAATACCACCCAATGCTACTTTCAATAGTACTCAGTGGAAACAATGCTCAAGTGGGGTGTAAAACCAATGCGCCACCCTGTCACATGGGTATCCTACCCAATGAGTTAGGTTAAAATCACCTCCACATTATACAAAGAATAATTCAACGCTGGAATTTTCAACAGACCTCAAAAGCTCAAGTTATTCAGGAAACAAGTAAATGATGTGAAGAGTAAGATTGTAAGTGTGTAAGGAAAGACTGACCAGCTTGGGTGAATGGCATCCCTCAACGACATCAACCCTTGCAATGAGAGACAAAATGAATTATTAAAATGAACATAGTGAAGTAGAACTTTTAGATACAATAATTAATTTCATTATCATGTTAGAGATGAATATTTCCAATTGTTTCTTAATCCGATTTTTGAACACAGTATCATTTGAGGTCTTTGATTTGTTTGTCTCTGTAGGAGTTGAAAAAAATAATTAAAACTAAGATTAGAAGAAACTCTGATTACATATAAAGGACAGCAAAGGGCAAATACTAAGTTATCATAAGGATGGAGTTTAATGCCCTTTGCCATGATACATTTGGTAGTAGAGTTGTATTTAATCATGTGGATGGGTGGTAGGTGGGGTCCTTGCTCCTTCCTATGTCTACCCCAATTAATTCTATGGATCACGGGTCAACCTAAGGGCTGATCCAGCCAATGCTATCATTGATCCAGTCTCAGGTGGGGACTCACCTCGCAGGGAACATGACAAGCGCAACAGTAGGGAATTGCTTATAGGCTCATTTAAAGGTACTAAGGAAGGATCCAGCATCAGAAGATGAGGGTTCCACGAAGAGCCACCTATCAGCCATTGATTTTTGAAAACAAATAATCAATGCATTTAGTTATTCATTTAATTTAACCCTCACGCTCCTAACCACAAACTTCAGCGGATAGCTTCCCTCCTGCATTACTCACCTGTAGACTGGGATCCAGCAACAATGCTAGGTATTGGTTGAATGTTGTACCAGCAGCAGCCTCCGTTTTCTTGGCAGCACTGCTGTTCAATATAGCTATCAGCTTTTGATTGCCTCGGGTCTTTGTTCCTACGCAAGGCCTGCTGCCATTCAGTTGAGTGCCTCAGTGGCACTTATTGTGGCATACTTTTACCATAGGATGCAAAGAACTCCCTTGACTATCCATCCAACAAGGGAGACCCCTGTCATCTCCTTTAAATTTGATCGCATGTAACAACATCACCCATTCATAACAGAATTTTGACTTGAACATTTAACAAGTGTGAAAGATGATAGAATGCAATTTTTGTTAACTATACTGTTTGTGTAATCCTCATACAATAGTATTTAATAGTGAGGTAACTCAGCTTCAAATTGTAGTGTTGCGATGTTACTGTGGTTTTAAGAGATGTATTTTGTCCTTTTTTGTTCAAAGAGAAGTTTTGAACCAGAGGTACCAAGTTGTGTCTTCCAAGCTAATAAAGTAAGCAGCTTGTGAGGGCCTGGGTTTTTTTTAAGTTAGAATAATAAAAACAGCAGGAGTGGATGGAACCAGGCTCATACGTAACCAGGATTTTAGTTTAGCTTTCAGCAGTTGTTGGGGTTTTGAAGTTAATTGTTAAAGCAGCCATACTTCTCTCTCTGCTAGAATTTTCTCTTGGTATTCTTTTCGCCTGGACTAGAGAAACACTGCACATGAGACAATCTAGTTTACTGAATTTTCCTTTGCCAGGGGTGTGTTTAATGATATGTTACTATATTGGAACAGTTATTTAGTAGTCAAATAATGTATTATTCTGTTAAATTTTCCAATAGAGATAAAGTTACATCAATTCTTCTTTCTTTTTATTGTATTTTAATTAGTGGCAAGTATAAAATGTGTATTTCTTAAAGCCGATTAGTGTGACCAACCACATTACACCTGGAACACAACAACTTACACTCGACTTTAAATAAAATAAAAGTTAGAGTCTAGGTTATCTCCTTGATATATTTGAAGGTGGGTTTGTCTGGTCCATCACAGTGTATGTATGTAGACAACAGCTTGTAAAGACCACTGAATTCCTCATATTTATGTTACAAGAGCAAATATAAATATCACACCACAAAATCTGAAGATCGTCAGCTATCGTACACTATACATCAGGCTTGACAAAGTAAATGGTGAGAATCTGGTCCACCTGGCAGCAGAATCTTGGTGCTGTGGTCATAATATCACGAAAAAAAGGGTTGACTGCATCGGACTGAGATGAGGAGAAACTCATTTTTCGTGAGGTTGTAAATCTTCAGTGCGTCTAACTCCAGACAGTTGTGGATGCCGAGTCAACATCTTTATTCAAGGGTGAAATTTGTAGTTTTGTGGGCTCTGGTGCAATCAAGAATTAGGGGAGCAAATGAGAAAATATAGTTCATGACAGAGATCAGTCGTAAGTTTGTTGCTTGGTTGTGCAGATTTGAGGAGCTCTTTGGCCTACTCCTGCTCCTATTTCTTACATTTATAAATAGGGAATACATACTTGTGATCTATTGAATACAATATTTATCCAGTAAGTGATGCGAGAAGATGACCCATTGGACAAATATTGCAGGCAAACACATTCGATATGAATAAATGGACATAAATGTTAAAATTGTAGAGTTACTTCAAAGCAAAATGTTGAGAAGGGGTAATACAAATGAAGCGGATTTATCACGCACTTGGATAATGCAGGATCGTGATGTTGTGCCATGTGAAATGTGACATATTTCAAAGCAGTAAAAGATGGAGTTGGCTGTTCAGTTGCAGTTTTAGCTGTGAGCACAAGAACTGTTTTATTTTGGTTAATTTAAACTTCCTCTCCATTGGACATTGTGGTTGCTAGGTGAATGGCCTTTGAGCAATGATTGAGTTTCAACAACGAATGTTCTGTTGCACAGATAAATGGAGAGATTTTGAAAAAAGAACTCTTGTGCAAATACCTCCTGAATGTGCTGGTTCAAGAAATCCATAATATGAAAAGTTTCACAATGGATCCAAGCAAATCCTCTTTCCTTTGCAATTAAATGAAAGAAAATGCTTCCCAGCAACTAATGTGGACTTCTGTAATCAGCCACTGTATCTTAAAGATTTACTTTTCTGTTTCTTTCTTTACCTGCTTGTTTATGGAAATTGCTCCCATGTTTGATGCTCAGTCTGTGAGATTCTCTGTACTCTCCACTTCTTTGAAGTTTGTCAGATGTCTTTAACTCTTCTCCCCACTTGCCATGTCTCCGAAATTACTCAGACTCAGGGTATTCCAGATACAACACATCTAAGAACAAATTCTGAACTTCGGCTCCAACATTTGTAACAAATGCTTTGACCTCACTGGAGTGATTGCTGTGAATCTTGGATTTGTAAGAATGTAAGAAGCAAGGGCAGAAGCAGTAGTTGGTTATACAAGGTTTCCAGCCTGCTCCATAATTCAATAAAATCATGGATTATCTTCTACTTCAATACCATTAAGCAAATTAAATACCAGATATTCCCTCAGAATTGACTGGGAGTTGTGCTGTTTTCTGACATTATAATCCCAATCTCGTCATGCCCTCCCATACTCATAGCATTTTCACCTCTGAGACATGAGCAGACAAAATTTTGGTTTGCTGACTCCCGAGCAGGTTTAGTTCAGTAAGAGGGGCAAACAGGTTGGACAGAAAGTCCACTTCCATTTATTAGTACATCAGCTCAGTTGAATTTAGAGTCATCAAGCCCCTTAGCCCTCATATCTCAAATCTCTCTTGCAGCTCCACCTACTCCATTTCCACTTCATCAGTTGGAAACATAAGTGGACTCTCAGTATCAGTCACAAGTGTGCACTAAGATTGCACAATCTGACTTGTATCCAAATAAAGAGCCATAACTAATGTCGCTGAAGTAAATTTGTGAACTTTTAATGTAAGACTACATTGTCAGGCCACAAAATAGTAGAAGCACACAGCATCAAAATATCAAGCTTTAACTAAAAATACTACTGACTCCTGAAGACTAATTAATTCATTGCAATAACAAATTGAGTTCAGTATTCATTCACAATATTTTCACTTCAAAGATTATGTAACAAGTCCTTGAGTATACTTTGGCCTTCTCATCTTCAGCGTATAAGAGATACACTGAATACCACAATGCACATTCAAAATCTACGAGAAATTCAACTAACAAAACTGTTATCAGCTGAAAGTTATTGCAGTCAATTATATTGTCTCATCTTAATCTTTTAAATCATTTCATTTTCTTTAATCAAGTGATTATAGGATCCCACAACCACGATTCCTTTTGCTGGCATTCATTAATTTCAGAAGTCATACGACACCAGGTTATAGTCCAACAGATTGATTTGATATCACAAGCTTTTACAGTGTAGCCCCTTCGTCAGGTGAAGTGAGAGAGAAGTACACAGACACAGATTTTACAGGCAGAGAGATCAAAAGATCATACAAATGGTGTGAGTGGAGTGTCAAATAATAAGTCTCTTCAGGTGATCAAAACACCTTTCTTATAAGGGCGCCCTTCAAAATCTTTAGGTGTCTGTCGCATTCCTCCGCATTCTGCTCATCGATCGTCAGTTCCAACGTGCCAGCCTTCAGGACAACATCGACCACAACACCACACTATCTTGCCATGGCAATCTCTGAAAGACATCAGATCATCTACATGAACATTACCATCACACATGGGAACACCGCACACCACATACACAGCAGATACTCATGTCTATCTCATATGCTGCAGGCAAGGGTGCCCCGAGGCCATGCAGACGCTATTACAATGATGAACGGACATTGCGCAACAATTGCCAGACAGGAATATTCCTTCCCTGTCGAGGAACACTTCAGCGGTCAAGGACATTCAGCTTCCAGTCTTCGGGTAATTGTCCTTCGGGTCAGCCTTCAAGATACACAACAATCCAGAATCGTCAAGCAGAAACCAATAACTAAGTTCCATACCCATGAAGACGGACTCCACCAGGATCTTGGGTTCATGTCACGCTACATGTGACGATACCACACTGTTCTGTATCTATAAAATCTTCCTTACTGTCCTGCTTTGACACCATAACCTTGATAAATTGTTATGATCTCTCTAACTTAATTAGTTTATATAGCTTTTTATTACTTATTACTTTGGTTAGACCTTCCACATGCGACTCATACCTATCACATTATTTCAATCATTTGGTTTGTCTCCAGCACCAATTTAGTTTTAATTTTTTGTAATTATCTCTTTGCCTCATTTAATCAGATTATATGTCATCCCTTCGCCTGTTACTCAGCTGTTGATGCTTTAGTCATACCAACTGACACTTTTGATCACCTGAAGAGACTTATTCAACACTCCACTCACACCATTGGTATGATCTTTTGATCTCTCTGCCTTTAAACTGTGTCTGCATGCTTCTCTCTCACATCAAGCGACGAAGGGGTTATAATCCAAAAGTTTGAGATTTCAAGTAAACCTGTTGAACTATAACTTGGTATCATGTGACTTCTGACTTTGTCCACCCCAGTCCAACACTGGCACATCCACATTCATTAAAATCTGCTTGTATTCATTATTTGAAAATTTCTCTTTGAGCTGAAAGAGAAACAGTTTAAAAATCCTTTTGATTATTCTCTAGGAATAGTTTTGAATATTATTAGTGTACTATAGAGTTGCACACGCTCACAGCACTAAAGCTGTCATTTAGGTTTACACAAAGTCCTGAACTCACGGTTTAGATTGGTAAGTAATAATATATTGTAAGTGGCTGCTGGTATGGTTTGAAAGTGCTTTATTGCTGGAAAAGTTCCAGCCAGATTGATCAGAAGCAGTGACATTAAGTCACAAATTCTATAAAAAAAAGTATATTGGCTTTAAAGGAATACAATACCAGAAAGGGGAAGCTTTATATATTTATCCATTTCTTATAGCTTCATGGATGAGGATTTATTAGTTCACTTTCAACCGTAAACTCGAAAGCCCAAATCACCGGATTGCAAGAGTGGAGTGATGTCAATGTGACTCTATAAGAAGTAAGTGGAAATCGATTGTGGTTGTGAGTTATGGCAACTTGGATTGTTTTACAATTTAAAGCGAGTTTTGAAGGTGTTGAGGTACTTCTTGTAATTTGCTTGCTGCCAATTCTGGCAGTAAAGCAAGATGTCAACTCATATTTTACAAACAGTGGATGTCCACTATAACATTGTTCAACATGCCACAATTTCACTTGTCACATGGGGGTCTCATGGCTCTCAAAAGAAGCAAATTTTTATTTCAATCTTTCATGTTGTGAGCTTTAAAAAAGATGTTGGATTCCAAATCTGCATTATAATGGACTGCCCCTGCATTAAGACTGACTACAGGTCAAAATGAGATTCAAAGTATATGTAACATTGTTTTGTTCCACCTGTTTCTTAAAATGGTTATTGTCAACCTCTAGAACATATCCTGCCCATATCTAAAACCTACAAAGGTATGCTGTGTGGGGCAGAGAATCAAGTCAGCAATCTCCATAATACTGGGACTGCTGGATGGAAGGAGATGCACAAAGAGAAAGGTGTCGCCTGAAGCCTGACCAGAATTAAGAGTTCTATATCACAATGCACATGAACCATTCTTTTGTAAAGACGTCCTTCTTGTTTTCCGTTTTCCATTTTCCAAGGAAATGTTATTTCTTGTTTTAATCTGAGAGCCTGTCTAAATTTTCATTTTACAGGGTTCCTAACTGGCATCAATGAAGTAACAAATCATTGCAAAAGGTTCTCTGCAAAGCATTCACTGAAAGCAGTCTGAACATTCATGAGTGAATTTGTTTCTGCCAGTCATTGCATTGTTCCCACTGGTCACCAGCTCTAACATAAACTATCGCTCCTTCTGGCTCCTCTTTAGCAACAATGACACAAGACTCTTATATCAGATTACAGAACTGAAAAGGACAGATCATATTCTTTAGTGCCAACATTTTATTACAGGTTGCTGGTATTTTTTTCTCGTGCCTTGATATAAATCATCACTCCTTGCACATTCCTCTCTTCCTCCAGCTGTAGGGGTTTAAACATTCTTAAAGAGGTATTGCCATGCTGCCAGGGATGAAGGCAAGCTCAGCTACGATTGCAGCTTAGAACAGTCAATGCTGTTACCAATAGCAACAGGCTTTCTAACATGGTGATGAACAATGAGTCCACTGAGATCTCTTCAATAAGACTATTTTTGAAAAAGATTACATTTTCAGGAGGAAGCATCTCACTTAAAAAGATTTTACTCTATAAACAACTGAGCAGACTGCAGCAGAGTGGTTGCGCTCGATTACATTGAAGACTGCTGAGAGGGCAGTTTATTTCCATTTGTGAATTTTGATCTTACAAATACCAGGTATTTACACAAGTAAATAAACTATTTGGAGTCAGTTCCCACCCCTCACTCTCCCACTCCATTTAAATCCTTTGTGCCAACCAAACAGAACTGCTGGATGCAATAATAACAGTAAATTAAATGCAATGCAATTACTGTTAAGTTTGCAATCTTAGCATCTTGACACCTGTAATTCAGAGATCAAACTGGTGTATTGATACTTACCTGATATTGGGTCTAAGCTGTATTGCCATGGCAATGTAGAGGTGGCCGACTGCTGTGGCTAACCTGCAGTCAGTCTGTGATGAGCCCGCCTACATTATCAACAGATAGATTCTATTCCATTCCTCACTTTAATGAGCTTCAAAGCTACAGAAAATAATCAAACATCTCAGTGCTGTATGTTTTATGAAGTTAGTTATCATAAACAAATTCAGCAAGAGCTCAACTTAAGGTAGCGTTAGCAGTCATAAATTCTAATTAATTTATCATATTTCTGGAGACATGTCAGAGAAGTGTTATTAGCAGAACTAGAGATCCTGCTATCTGCACAGATCAAGCTAACAGTGAACAGGCATTTATATCAGCTGAATCAGACAATAACTCTTTAATGCTTTGTTTTCCAGGAACAATGTACAAATATTATTCAAAGAATGATGCTTAACTAGCAGGATTACAGTGAAATTTGCAAAAACCCAAGGGTGTCTTATTACAATTCCGTATAATTAACAAATCTGGTTCAATTAGTTTTGTTTTCTAGACTAATTACCCACAATATTGCCTACTCTTTCCATGAAAAGATAACAAGAATTGCCAAACCTGAAAATGACAGTCAAGAATAACAATTGTTTTGAAATATTGAAATTTCATTTTTAAGAATATAATTCCCTTCATGTATTGCATGATTTAATTGGGACTACAGTATTATTTTGTTTTATATATGTATTAGGCAACAGTATTTGTTTTCCTCTCTTGTGCAATCTGCACAGACACTAAATAAAAAGCTTTATCTATTGAAGGGGTAGATAGTTCACTTGACATTGACTTGTATTGTCAGTGAAGAAATGTTTGTTCATGTTACACATACTGGTAATGAGCTTGATTCCAATCTTGGGTGACTGTGTGGAGTTTGCACATTCTCTCTGTGTCTGTGGGTGTTTCCTCCCACAGTCCAAAGATGTGCAGGTTAGGTAGATTGGCCATGCTAAATTGCCCATGGTACCCAGGATGTGCATGCTAGGTGGATTAGCCATGGGAAATGCAGGGTTACAGATTAGGGTAGGGGATCGGTCTGGGTGGGATGCTGTTCGGAGGGTCAGTGTGGACTGTAGGGATCCTGCAAAATCAATGGTGTATTTGTTAATTGTTTATATTTCTCACTTTGTCCCTGACTCGAGCCATTTTCCAAATCACCAGTATGGCCCTGCAAAGATATTAATGAAGAGCTGTGATTATGGAAAAGACACATTAATGCCATCACTGGCCACTGTCTGCATTATTCAGAGACAGCTTTCAGTTGAAGTAGAAAGTGATTTAAATGACATGAGAAGACTGTAAAAATGCATCACAATCATTGGAGTGAAATTTAAACTTTGCCAAATCATTTCTGTACTCTTCCCGTAAAGCAAAACATAACTGTTGAAATGTTAATGATTATACTGACCAAGAATATTGTCAATAGACATTCTGAACTAAGCTAAAGCTGAAAAACAACTCAAACAAAATGTCTAGTATTTAACCATTATAGACAAGACAATTTTAAGGCAAGTATCTCATGCAAGAGGTATTCATGCTTATGTTATACATATTGTCCTCTTCATAAAAACAATATTGATAGTTTAAGTAAATGGGCAAATGTGTAGGAAATGGAATGTAATACGGGAAAATAAGAATTTGTCAATTTTGGTGGGAAGAATAAAAAAGTATGCATATAACATAAATGGTGAGAGATTGCAGAGCTGAGATGCAGAGGGAATGGATGTCCTCACGAATAAATTGCAAAAACTCAGTATTCAGATAAGGCAAATAATTAAAAAGGTTTTCCTGCTCCTATGATGCTGCTTGGCCTGCTGTGTTCATCCAGCCCCACGCCTTGTTATCTCGGATTCTCCAGCATCTGAAGTACCTTTTATCTCTAATCAAAAAAGCTAATAGGTTATTTTCAAGGGGACTGAAATACAATATTAGGGAGGGTATGAATCAGTTATACAGGGTACTGGTGAGGCCACATCAGGAGAACTAAACGTACTATTTGCCATCTTATTTAATGAAGGATATGAATGCATTGGAGACAGTTCAGTGAAATTTATTTCACTGACACTTGGAATGGCTGTGTTGCCTAACGAGGACAGGTCGGAAAGGCTAGGCTCATATCTGCTGAAATTTAGAAGAGAAAGAGGTGATTTGATCGAAACCCATACAATCCTGAAGGGCCTTGACAGGGTAGATGTGGAGTAGATGTTTCCTCTTATGGGTGAATCTAGAACTAGGATTCACTTTAAAAGTTAGGGGGCACCCACTTAGAACACAGATGAGGTGGATCTTTTCTCTCCGAGGGTCACGAGTCTTTGGAAGTCTTAAAGTCAGAGTGTCATAGAGTCATACAGCATGGAATCAGACTCTTTGGTCCAACCAGTCCAAGCCAACCATAATTCCAACTAAACTAGTTTCACCTGCCTGCTCCTAGCCCATATCCTTCCAAACCCTTCCTATTCACAGATTTACCAAAGTGTCTTTTAAACGTTGTAACTGTGTCCACATCCACCACTTCCTCAGGAAGTTCATTCCACATCCAAACCACCCTCTTTGTAAAAAAACTGCCCCTCATGTCTTTTTTAAATCTCAGTCCTCTCACCTTAAAAATATGACCCCAGGTTTTTAAATCCCCCATTCTGGGAAAACACACCTACCATTAACCCTAACACAATTCACTTCCCCTTTTAAGGTCACTGTATGCTCTGCTTCCTAATACCATCAGATTAACCTGCAGGACCTCACCACAGACATCACCGAACCTGTCCTTTAGAACCTCTCTTTCTAAACATCTGTGTCCTGATATTCCTCTCCCTCCCCATCCACAGGGCCACAACATTTAATACCCAAGGACCTAACCTCTCTCCTATGTGCCTCCATCCTTGCCTTCTGCCCTTGTCTGCCTCCCTGTCCTGGAGTCCTTCTGTCCCTCACAAACCTCCCTGCCCTGCACTTCACTTGGCCAGCCTCCCTGTCCTATCATTTCTCCCTCCCTCCTTTCCTCAATTTTTCTCCCCTTCCCAGAATTGTTCCCTCCCTTAACCAGCCTCCTGGCACCATGCTTCTTGCCTCCCTCAGCCAGACTCTGTGCCCCAGTCTCCCTCTCTCCCACCCTCAGACAGACTCCCTTTTGTGTGTCCCATGGACTGCTTTCACTTGATCTCTATCATTGCATCATTGAACGACATCTCCTCATCCCTACCACTAGGAGGAAGAAAACAGCAATGACTCACTCAAAAACCAGCAAATCATTTACCCTCTCTGCTGCACAGAACTCATATGCAGCTTGAAACCTGAAAATACATATTTCTCACTTGCAGATAATTTAGTTGGCAAGGAGAAGTTAATTCTAGCCAGACTGCCTTTTTTTAGCTTAGAGTGCACAAATGCACACAAAAAACACTGCAATGCTTCCTGTCAGGAAAACTCAACCAACTTGCAAATGTCCCTGTAAGTAATAGTTTCGAACTTAAGAACATAAGAACTAGGAGCAGGAGTAGGCCATCCAGCCCCTCGAGCCTGCCCCGCCATTTAATAAGATCATGGCTGATCTTTTTGAGACTCAACTCCACTTACCGCCCACTCATCATAACCCTTAATTCCTTTACTGTTCAAAAATTTATCTAGCCTTGCCTTAAAAACATTCAGCGAGGTAGCTTCAACCGCTTCACAGGGCAGGGAATTCCACAGATTCACAATCCTTTGGGTGAAGAAGTTCCTCCTGACCTCAGTCCTACATCTGCTTCCCTTTATTTTGAGGCAATGCCCTCTAGTCCTAGTTTCACCTGCTAGCGGAAACAACCTCCCTGCCTCCACCTTATCTATTCCCTTCATAATCTTATATGTTTCTACAAGATCTCCCCTCATTCTTCTGAATTCCAATGAGTATAATCCCAGTCTAATCAGTCTCTCCTCATAATCCAATCCTCTCAACTCTGGAATCAACCGAGTGAATCTCCTCTGCACTCCCTCCAGTGCTAATATATCTCTTCTCAAGTAAGGAGACCAAAACTGCACACAGTACTCCAGGTGTGGCCTCACCAGGACCCTATACAGCTGCAGCATAGCCTCCCTGTTTTTAAACTCCATCCCTCTAGTTTAGGTTTATCCCACTGTCAGATTTTTGGTCTCCCACTCAATTAAATTCCCTCTTGACCTTGCTCCCACTCCCAGATGCATCACAAGATTCTAACTTTGGAATAGTTATCAGAGGAGGTCATGCAGCCCATCGCGTCAGTACGGTATCTCTGTAAATGCAAATCAGCTAGTCCCACTCCCACACCTTATCTCCACTGTATACGGAGGAAACTCATTCCTGAGACTAATAACACTGCTTACAGAAAAAAACATCAACATTCAGGTCATTTTTTTTGCCGTTCATCTTAACTCGATGCTCTCTGTTTTTCAACCACTTTTACCCATGGGAACAGTTTCTCCATATTGTCCTCTCTGCCTGGGATCCTGATGATTTTGAACACCTCTATGAAACTTACTTTCAATTTTTGCTTCTCTAAGGAAAGTAATCCCAGCTTCTCCAATCTATCCATGTAACTGATGTTTTTAAACTTTGGAGAAATTTTCCAAAAAAGAAAGAAAGAATTTATGCAACCTCTCTAATGTCTTCACATGCTTCATAAGATTTGGTGCCCAGATATGGATACAATATTCTGTTGAAGTTGAATAAGTGTTTCATAAAAGTTCATCATAACCCCCTTAACTTTTGTAGTCTCTACATTTACAACGTACTGCATTTTGTTTGACTTATTAATCATTCTGTAACCTCCTGTTACCTTCAGCAATTTGTGTACATATACTTGACACTGCTCCTGCACCCTCTTTAGAATTGTACTCTTCATTTGACCTTTTCTCATACTCCCTACTAAAATGTGTAACTTGATACTACTCTGAATTAAATTTCAACTGCACCCACATGTTGATCCAATCCACCAGCTTGCTTTGCCACCTTGAAGCCTATCCCTGTGCACGTCACAGATCACAGTACTTCCAAATTTCATGTCATCTGCAAATTTGGAAATCGCCCGACACCCAAGGCTATTAATACAGATCAAGAGAAGCAATGGGCCAGTATTCTACTGTCGCAGGGAGCTACACTTTATACCTTTGCCTAGTCTGAAAAGTATCCGCTGATCTTTACGCACTCTTTTCTGTCACTCAGCCACTTTTGTATCCATGCTGTGACATTCCCTTTAATTCCATGGGAAAATGGTGACTCAGTGCAGCATGACATCCATTCACAGTACCCACTAATTTCAACACATACCAAATGTAATGTGATTTACTACACAAGTACTGACATTTGCCTATAAAGTCCTTGAGGTGATGAAAACTGCAGTTACTTAATCAATCTAAGCAGTGATATTTGCAACACAATTTCATGCCTTGTACAAGGAGAGGCAATGGCCTAGTGGTATGGATGCTGGACTATTAATCCAGAGACGCAGATAATGTTCTGGGGACCTGGGTTGAGTCCAGCCATAGCAGATAGTGGAATTTGAATTCAATAAAGTATCTGGAATTAAGAGTCTAATGATGACCACGAACCCTTGGTCGATTGTCGGAAAAACCCATCTGGTTCACTAATGTCCTTTAGGGAAGGAAACTGCCATCCTTATCTGGTTTGGCCTACATATGACTCTAGACACACAGCAATGTAGTTAACTCTCAACTTCCTTATGGGCAATTAGGGATGGACAATAAATGCTGTCTGGTCAGTGACACTGTCATCCCATGAATGAATAAAGAAAAGAAAACATATTTCCCAATATTTTGCAGTATGCACATAGTGCCAGTCATGGATACTAACACTGCAAGTTCCTTCATGATTTAACAAGTGCAAGGATTAAAGGAGAGTAATCAAACCTGTTTCAAATAAGGGGTTCCCTTAGTGGGATTGATACAGTTCACTGCAGCCAAGAGCAAGGGTCTGGAAGGCTGTATTGTCCACTTTGTGATAGGGTTTGGGACAGCTACTCAGAACTAGAGAGGAACATACAGTGGAATGGGGCAGATTAAGTTGTCATAGTCTACTTAGGCACAAATATCATATATACGACTAGGGAAGTGATTCTGCTTCAGGGTTATGAATAACTAGTGTGGTTAGTGATGTGAGAGAAATAGATTTTCATCCATAGGGCATTGGCACCATGCGGTTAGTGATAACAATACTGTTTGGGGTGGCCTTCATCTGGCTGTGACCAGTGTTTAGGTAAGTCATATAAACAGGGATGGTGGAGATAGTTTAACCTAAACTGTGGGAACAAGGAATAAAATGAGAGAAGATGTAATAAACTTAAAAAGTAAAGTCAAGGCAAATAAGCCAGATAACAAAAAGGGTAAATAAATAACTTCAGAGGCCAGCATCCCATCACCTATCACCCTTTACTTACAAATGCATAATAATGCTGACATAGCACTGCCTCTCACTGAGTCAGACATTCAGAATTCAATATCTCTGACATTCATCCGTTTATATCAGCCAGGTCTCCTTGACTGGACCAGATCAACAGCTCTAATCAGGGAACTTGTATTCTATGATGTCCAGCTGGCTGACCCCACTTCTATCACTACAGTAATGATAATCAGAACATGTCAGGAAGGAACAATAATGTACAAACCTAAAGTGTATCAGCAGATAATGCTAAAAATTGTGAAACTGGTAAAAAGACAGTACTAAAGGCTTTGCATCTGAATTTGCATTGTAGTTGTAACAAAACAGTGAATCGTTAGCTCAAATAGAAACAAATATATTTGATCATGATCTGATAAACATTAGACACGGCAGCAGGATGACAAAGACGGACATAAATTTTCAAGACTCCATGGCATTTCATAATGACAGCAAGCTAAGAAAAGATGGAGGGGTAGCAGGATGACATTAGTATAACAGTGAGAGATGGCCTCAATTCTTTAGAAGCAGTACGGGTAAAGGTAAGAAATGGCAAAGTTAAGAAGTCAGTTATGATGGTAGTTTATACCTCTTCATCCCCCAAAAGTTACCATACCATATTACAGGGTATACAGGAAGAAATAATTGTGAGAAAGGTACAGTAATAATTTTGGATAATTTTAAGGGGAAGCCTTGGCCTAATGGTATTATCATTGGACTATTAACCTAGAGACCCTCTGGGGAACCGGGTTTGAATCCCGCCAAGGCAGATGGTGGAATTTAAATTCAATAAAAATCTGGAATTAAGATTCTAATGATGACCATGAATCTATTGTCAATTGTCAGGAAAACCCATCTGGTTCACTAATGTCCTTTAGGGAAGGAAGCTGCCATCCTTACCTGGTTTGGCCCACATGGGTTCCAGGCCTACCGCAATGTGGTTGACTCTTACCTGCCCTACAGGCAATAAATTCTGCCTGGCCAGCGACACCCTCATCCCTTGAATGATTAAGAAAATAAAATATAGTTTGTACAAAACAGATTATCAAAGGTAGCCTTTAAGAGACGTTCATAGTGTTTTCAGCACAGTTCCTTTGAGCCAAACGTTCTGGCGTTAATCAGACTGCAGGCTATTCTGGTAATGTGCAATCAGGCAGAATTAACTAATGGCCTCATAATAAAAGCATCCTTAGGTATCAGTAATCACAGTGTGATTGAATTCCACATTAACTTTGAAGGTTAGAAGGGTGGCTCTTTGACTAGTATTTTAAACTCAAGGGCAATTATGAATAAACTAAATTGAAAGAAACTATCTACAATTTCACAAAGATTGTGGCAGTGAGAAGATATATATATGTATAAAGAAATGAATGACAAAAGTGAGACTGCAATTATTGTATGAAAGAAAGTCAAACAGAATCAAACTAAACAATTGTTCTTGCACTTATTTAAAAGTAAAAGAGTAACTAAACTGATGTCAGTGTTCTAGAAAGAGAATCTGGGGAATTAATAATGAAAAATAAGGAAAAGGTAGATGAATTGAACATATGTTTTGCATGTCTTTACTGTACACAATATAAATACTATCCATAAATTTTGAGAAAATTATTGGAACTAAAAGCTGACAAGTCGAAAGGTTTTGACAAACTTCATCCTAGGATCTGTAAAGGACTGTCTGCTGAGATAACAGATACATAATTTTAAATTTTCTAAAAACCCTAGATTCTGGAAAGATCCCATCAGATTGGAAAATAGAAAATGTAAGTGTTGAAGGAGGGAGACACAAAGCAGGAAACTATAGTTCAGTTATTTAACGTGTGTCATTGGGAAAATGTTGAAATCCATTATTAAGGAGATTGTAGCAGGACTTTTAGAAAACCTTGATGCAACCTAAGACATTCTACATTTCTTTTTAAAAAGAAGTGTATGTTTGATTTATTTATTAGAGTTATTTAAGGACGTAATATGCAACATAGATAAAGTAGACCCTGTAGATGATGTATACTTGGATTTCCTGCATGCATTTGACAGATTGGCATTCAAAACCAACAACAGAAGTGCTCATGGTATTGGAGGTAACATATTCGCATGGGTAGAGAATTAACTAGCTAACAGGAGACGTAATTGGCATAAATAGGTCGTTTTTAATTTGATAACACATAGTCAGTGGAATGTTACAAGATCACTGTAAGCAGTTAAGCCCCCAATGAGACACATTAATGAAAACCAAAAGAACTGCAGATGCTGGAAATCAAACAAAAAAAGAGAAATTGCTGGAAAAGCTCAGCAGGTCTGGCAGCATCTGTGGAGAGATATCAGAGTTAATGTTTTGGGTCCAGTGACCCTTCGTCAGAAATCTTTTAAATTACATTAAAGACTTAGCTAAAGGCATTGAATATATTGTTGCCAAATATGTTGATAACAGAAGGATAGATGGGAGAGTAATTTGTGAAGTGAACATCAAGAATCTGCAAAAGCATTTAAAAGACATATATATCTCCCAGGTTATAAGGTTTTTAATAAAAACAGGGTGGATAAAAGAAGACAAAGTGTATCAGTCTTGGTCAAAGATAATATCAATGCCCTTGAATGAGATATAATTCCTGAATTAGAATTTATATGGTTGGAAGTGAGAAAGAGGAAGGGGGCAGTTATCTTGTTATGTATTTATTGTAGACCTCCAAATAGTGGAGAGAAAGTCGAAGAAAGCATTTGTAGGCAGATTATGGAATTCCAAGGTAGGGTTGTGATAGCTGGTCATTTCAATTATACTTGGGTAGACTGGGGAAAAGGCAGGGTGTGAGGCACAGAAGGGGAGATATTCCTGCAATGTGCGCAGGAAAATTTTCTGGAACAGTACATTTCTAGTCCTACCAGGGATGGGGCTGTGCTGTGCTGGACCCAGTCTAGGACATGAAGCAGGTCAACAGAGAACATCTGAATTCTGGAAAGTGTGAGAATAGATAAGTCCCCTGGGCCGGATGGGATCTATCCTAGGATTCTCTGGGAAGCTAGGGAGGAGATTGCAGAGACTTTGGCTTTGATCTTTATGTCGTCATTGTCTAGAGGAAAAGTGCCAGAAGACTGGAGGATAGCAAATGTTGTCCCTTTGTTCAAGAAGGGGAGTAGAGACAATCCTGATAATTATAGACCAGTGAGCCTTACTTCGGTTGTGGGTAAAGTGTTGGAAAGGATTATAAGAGATAGGATTTATAATCATCTAGAAAGGAATAATTTGATTAGGGGTAGTCAACACGGTTTTGTGAAGGGTAGGTCGTGCCTCACAAACCTTATTGAGTTCTTTGATAAGGTGACCAAACAGGTGGATGAGAGTAAAGCGGTTGATGTGGTGTATATGGATTTCAGTAAAGCGTTTGATAAGGTTCCCCATGGTAGGCTATTGCAGAAAATTCGGAGGCATGGGATGGAGGGTGATTTAGCAGTTTGGATCAGAAATTGGCTAGCTGTAAGAAGACAGAGAGTGGTGGTTGATGGGAAATGTTCATCCTGGAGTTCAGTTACTAGTGGTGTACCGCAAGGATCTGTTTTGGGACCACTGCTGTTTGTCATTTTTATAAATGACCTGGATAAGGGCATAGAAGGATGGGTTAGTAAATTTGCGGATGACACTAAAGTCAGTGGAGTTGTGGATAGTGCGGAAGAATGTTGCAGGTTACAGTAGAACATAGATAAGCTGCAGAGCTGGGCTGAGAGGTGGCAAATGGAGTTTAATGCAGAAAAGTGTGAGGTGATTCACTTTGGAAGGAGTAACAAGAATACAGAGTACTGGGCTAATGGTAAGATTCTTGGTAGTGTGAACGAGCAGAGAGATCTCGGTGTCCATGTGCATAGATCCCTGAAAGTTGCCACCCAGGTTGATAGGGTTGCTAAGAAGGCGTACGGTGTGCTAGGTTTTATTGGTAGAGGGATTGAGTTTCGGTGTCATGAGGTCATGTTGCAGCTGTACAAAACCCTGGTGCGGCCGCACTTGGAATATTGCGTACAGCTCTGGTCACCGCATTATAGGAAGGATGTGGAAGCATTGGAAAGGGTGCAGAGGAGATTTACCAAGATGTTGCCTGGTATGGAGGGAAGGTCTTATGAGGAAAGGCTGAGGGACTTGAGGCTGTTTTCATTAAAGAGAAGAAGGTTAAGAGGTGACTTAATAGAGACATACAAGATGATCAGAGGATTAGGTAGGGTGAACAGTGAGACCCTTTTTCCTTGGATGGTGACAGCTAGCACGAGGGGACATAGCTTTAAATTGAGGGGTGATAGATATAGGACAGATGTCAGAGGTAGATTCCTTACTCAGAGTAGTGAGGGTGTGGAATGCCTTGCCTGCATCAGTAGTAGACTCGCCAACTTTAAGGGCATTTAAATGGTCGTTGGATAAACATATGGTGATAATGGAATAGTGTAGGTCAGATGGGTTTCAGATTGGTTTCACAGGTTGGCGCAACATCGAGGGTCAAAGGGCCTGTACTGCACTGTAATGTTCTATGTCTATGTCTATGTCTATGTCTAACATCAGCGTACAGGGACATTTGGGAAATGGTAATCACAGCATAATAAGTTTTAACATTATGCCGGAAAAAGATAAAAATCAGTAAATGATTAAGATCCCAGAATGGAAAAAAGCAGATTTAAGGTGTCTGAAAGGTTGAACTGGAGAATGTTGATTGGAAACACATTTTGGTAGATAAAACAATTGCTGAAAAATGGGATAATTTCAAAAGGGAGATGAATGGGGTTCAAGCTTGGTACACATCCATGAGAAATAAATATGAGGTATCCGAAGCTAGAGTACCATGGATGACTGAGGATATTGATGAGAAAATAAGAAAGAAAAAGGTGGCATATGATGCATACCAGAATAACAATAGCAACAGAAATCAGGAAGAGTATCTCAAATGCAGGAGAGATGCTAAGGCTGAAATAAGGAAGGCTAAGAGCAAGCATGAGGAAAGGATTACAGGCTGTGATAAAACAGATATTGAAATGTTTTTTGAAATATACTAATCGTAAAAGATTAGTGATCGATAGAGTAGGGTTCATAAGGAACAAGCAGGGAAAGCTGCTTACTGAAGCAAAGGATATCTCAGAATTATAAAATGAGTATTTTGCTTCTGTCATTACCAAATCATAAGATGGTGACAATGGCCCAGTTGTAAACTTGGGTGTTGAACAATTGGACAGTATAGTGATTGATAAAGAAGAGGTCCCAAAAAGGCCAGTAGCACTCCAAGTAGAGAAGTCGCCAGGCCCAGATGGGTTGTGTCCTAGATTTCTGAGGAGATTAAGGGAGCAAATCACAGAGCCATTCACAGAAATTTTCTAGGCCTTTCTGAACACAGGAGTCGTCCCGGCGGACTGGAGGATTGCAAATGTGACACCATTGTTTAAGAAAAGGACAAAGGTTAACTCAGAAGACTATAGACCTGTCAACTTGACATCAGTCGTGGGAAAACTGATGGAGGCCATAATATGGGATAAGGTAAATATACACTTACAGAAAAATAAATTAATACTAGGTTGTTAACACAGCTTTGTTAAGGGCAGGCCACGTCTGACAAATTTATCTGAGTTCTTTGACAAGGTTACACAGGCAGTAGGTGAGGATAGTGCTGTGGATGTTGTGCATTTGGACTTTCAGAAAGCATCTGATATGGTGCCATATGGCAGGTTGGTTATCAAATTTGAAATGTTTGGGATTGATGGGCCCTTGGTAGCGTGGATTAGAAGTTGGCAAATGGATATGAAACAGGGGGTAAGTGTAGATGGGCCTTTCTCAGATTGGAGAGGAGTTGAAAGTGGCATTCCCAGGGATTGGTGTTGTGACCCTTGAATTTTCTGATTCATTTAAACAATTTGGAGATGGGTGTGCAGGGCAAAGTCTGCAAATTTGCAGATGATACGAAACTAGGGAGAATGGTGAGGATGATACTGAATGACTTCAGAGGGACAGTGATAAGTTGGCCAAATGGGCAGACATCCAACAGATGAAATTCAATGCAGAGAAATGTGAGCTCATGCATTTTGGTAGAAGAAACACAGACACAATACAGGCTCAATGGTACAACTTTGAGGGGAGTACAAGAGCAGAGGAACTTTGGGGTTCACGTACATGATTCCCTGAAGGTGACCAGACAAGTTGAAACAGTTGTTAAGAAGGCTTATGGCATCCTTGAATTTATAAATAAAGGCATAGAGTATAAAAGTAATGAAGTGATGCTACACCTCTACAAATGATTGGTCAGACCACATTTGGAGTACTGTGTTCAGTTCTCGGCACATTAATTAAGGAATGATTTTAATGCCCTGGTGTGAGTTCAAAGGACATTCACTAGAATGATACCAGGTATAAAGGGTTTTAGATGCAAGGAAAGATTGAAGAGATTGGGCTTGTTCTCCTTGGTGCAGAGAAAATTATGAGATAATCTTATGGAGGTGTTCAAAGTCATAAACAATTTTGACAGGATAAAGGAAAATCTATTTCCACTCATTAGTATGTCAGTAACTAGGGGTCACAATTTCAAGACTGTAAACAGGAAAGTTAGGAATGAGGTGAGGAGAAATGTCTCTACTCACAGAATTGTTCAGATTTGGAATGCGTTGCCTAGGAGAGTGGTGGAAGTGGATTCCATAGAAGGTTTCAAAAGAGAGCTAGACATATATTTAAAAGCAATGATCTTCAGGGGCTACAGAGATAGGCCTGGAGAGTTAACTTTCAGGACCCGGTACAGACATGATGGGTGTATTGGCATCTTTCTGTACTGTAAAATTCTATGATTCTATATATATGGATGCAGTTAATAAGGCCAGCATTTCTTGTCCATCCCTAACTTCCCTTAAGTGAATGACTTGCCAAGCCATTACAGAGAGCAGATTAGATTCAACACATGGATGTGGGTCTGGAGTTACATACATGCCAGCCTAGGCAAGACAACAGGATATAGCAGAAGTAGGCCATTCAGCCAGAGCTTGCTCCACTGCTTTCTCAGCCCCATTCACCTGCCTTCCCCCCATAACCATCGTTCTCCTTACTAATCAAGAGCATAGCTATCTCTGTCTCAAACACACTCAGGTACTTGACCTCCACAGCTTTCTGTGACAATAGGCTCCAGAGATTCACCACCTCCCGACTGAAGAAATTCTTCCTTATCTTGACTCCAAAGGGTTGTTACTTCACACTGAGGCTGTGCTCTCTGCTCCTAGCCTCTAGGTGGAAGTGTCTTCTCCACGTTCAATCTATCCAGGCCTCTCAGTATTCTAAGTTTCAATGAGATCCCCCCTCATCCTTCTAAACTCCATCGAGTACTGTCCAAAAGGCCTCAATGGCTCCTCATATGGCAAGCCCTTCATTCCCAGAGCATTCTTGTAACCCTCCTCTTTACCCCTTCCAACACCAGCACATCCTTCCTGAAAGGTCCAAAACTGTTCGTAATATTACAAACGAGGTCTGACCAGAGCCTTATGCAGCCTCAGTAGTGCATCCCTGTTCTGGTAACCTAGTCCCTTTGAAATGAATGTTAACATTTATCTGCCTTCTTAACTGCCAACTGAACCTGCATCATAAGAGTACCTTGAACTAGGACTCCCAAGTCCCTTTATGCTTCAGATTTCCAAAGTCTTACCCCATTTAGAGAAGAGTCTACACCTCTAGTCTTCCCATGAAAGTGCACAACCTCACACTTTCCCATGTTGTTTTCTATCTGCCACTTCTTTGCCTACTCTCCTAGCCTATCCAAGTCCTTCTGCGGTCTTCCCACCTCCCCAAAACTGCAAGTGTGTCATCTGCCAATTTTGCAACATGCCCTCAGTTCCTTCATTCAGATTGTTAATGTATAATATGAATAGTTGTGGTTGCAACACTGACCCCTGCAGACCTCCAGTAGTCACCGGCTGCCATCCAGAAAAGAACATTTATCCCCACCCGCTGCCTTCTGCCAGTCAGCCAATCCTCTGTCCATGCCAGTACCTTGCCCCTAAACCCTATGCTAAATAAGATGAGTCCAGTCTCCTGTGCTGTGCCTTGTACCTTCTAGAAATACAACTAGATTGCATCCACTGGCTCTCCTTTATCTGACTTGTTTGTTACGTCCTCAAGGAATTTCAACGGATTTGTCAGGCATGACCTCCCCTTGACGAAGCTGTTCTAACTCATCCCTATTTTACCATGCACTTCCAAGTACTCCACAAATTAATCCTTATTAATAGATTCTAAAATCTTACGAACGACTGGGGTCGGGCTAACCAACCAATAATTTCCCATCTTCTGTCTCCCTCCCTTCTTAAATGGGTGTTATATTAGCCATTTTCCAGTCCTCTGGGTTCCTCTCTGTTCTAATGTTGCTTGAAAGTTCACCACCCATGCCTCCACAAATTCCTCAGCTATCTCGTTTAGAACTCTGGCATGTAGACTATTTGGTCCAAGTGGTTTATCCCAGTAGTAATCTAGAGATTATTACCTTCATGGTTCTGCATTTTAATTTAGCCCTTGCTGCTCATATTACCTTAGTGGAACCTTTTTGGTTGGTACGTAGTTGGACCACAACAACTGGATTTTTCCCCTTCCAGTCCAAGTGTCTCTGCAGCCCAAATGAGATATCCTAGACATGGACAACCAAGCAGGCAACACAGCTTTCGGACTCTATCCTAGCCCCAGAGAACAATGTGTATTGCCTGGGCTATGCTATACCACTTACAACTACAGTTTTCTTTCCATCTCTCACTTGAACTGCTCCCTATACCATCGTGCTGTGGTCAGTTTGCTTATCCTCTCTATAACTCCTACTCTCTTCCAACATTCTCCACGTTTGTCAAGGATAACAGATTTCCTTCCCTAAAGGACAATATTTAACCAGATGGGTTTTTACAATAGTCAATGATTTTTTGATGATCACTGTAAATGAACCTAGCTTTCAATTTCTGATTTGCTTTTCCAATTGATTTTAATTCCACCATCTGCCGAGTTGAGATTTGAACTTGTGTCCCCAGCCTGCGCCTAGGCCTTATGCATAGGCTAAGAGAGTGAGCCAAAACTTGGCAAATGAAATATAATGTGGGAACACATGAATTTGTTTACATTGGCAGAAAGATTACAATCACAGCATATTATTTTAATGCAGAATGATTGAAAAACTTGAGGGTACAAAGGGATTTATCTGTCTTGATTCACCAATCACAGACAATTATTATGCAAATAAAGTAAACAATTAAGAAACAATTAAATGTAGCTGTTTATTGCAAAGTGAATAGAGTAAAAGAATAGTGAAGCTTTGTGACAGGTGCACAAGCTGTTTGTGATACCACATCTGGTATACAATGTACAGTTTTGGTCTCCTTATTTAAGAAATAATATAGTTGCATTAGAAGAAGGTTCACGCAAGTGATTCCTGGGATGAAACAGATATAAGGAAAGGTTGTTCAAGTTGGGTTTGATTCCATTGGTGTATAGCATAATGAGAGGTGCTCATGTTGAAATATAAAACCCAGTGGGGGCAATGCCCAAGCTAAATGCTGAAAGTACGTTTCCACTTGTGGGAGAGACAAGAACTAGGGGACATTCTCTTCAACAGAATGCGGTGGAAACGGAGTCATTGAATAATTTTAAGGCAGAGTTGGATACACTGTTGCTTAACAAAGGATTCAACACGTAGTACGCAAGAAAATGGAGCTGAAGACACAATTTTATGACCTTATCAAAGTGCAGAGTGGACTCGAAGGGCCTAATGGCATACTCCTAACATTAATTTGTATTTTCATATGTTGAATGTTGTCCATTTGCTTTACAATAGCAGTGACCCAAAGCATTACTGTCAGGAACATATGGCTGATTCTCATGTTTTGACACTAAGGCCATGTTGCTGTGAGTTCTTTGGAGGGATTTGCACTGTGAGGCCTAGGAATTTTTCTTGCCCTATCTTGCCAATTTGGTCTCATCAACTACCAACACTGCCTTCGTGGCACTCCACAAGTCTGATTTGGGCCCCGGTGTACCATGCACTGCTCCGACAACAACTTGCCATTCACAAAATATGCAACATCTTCCTTCATTTGCTGTCACCCACTCCAATCCTGGTCACCAGCAACCCTGCATGCTCTTTGTGCTGCTTAATTACGCACTCAGGATGCCTCCCTTCATGCACGAAAGCAACAACTGTGCCGCCAACTTAAATAAAACCAAAAGGCTGTAAGACATAGCAGCTGAAGTAGGACATTCAGCCCATCAAGTCTTCTCCGTCATTCAATGAGATTGTGGCTGTTCTGATAATTCTCAACTTTATTTTCTTCCCTTTATCTCTCTTAATACTGTTCCCTTTCAGGAGGAAAACAGCCCACAATAGGGCAGAATGACATAAGATGGTAGGCCACCTGATGTTCAGCTTCTCATTTCTTTTGTGGAAAGCATCCTGACTCTGACTACCCCAAGTGGCTGACTGACCATGTCCAAGCCTCAGGAGTGGTGTTGGAGGCTGATCTTAACTTACCCTGCAGAAACTTCTGATGTAAGCTATCCCTCTTGAATTGACTGGGCCTGCTGACAACCATGACAAGCTACCTGCCCGAGTGTCTGCATGAAATGGCAAGATAAGAATGAAGTAATATAAACCTGTTATCTCTGGCTGAGGAAGCAAAGTGCAAAAAGGAAATGTAAGATGGGATGCTACAAACATCAAAGTGAATGAGTGTTATTACTGTGAGTGGAGATGCAGCCTCATTCAGTCCATGAGCTGATAGTGTGTCCCCGAGTGCAATGTCCTTGCTGCAGCTTTACAATGATAGCTGTCTGTGCAGCCCACTGTGAAGCACTGAAATACAGAAGCATCCTGTAAATAGGCTGAAAATGTAACATGAAGGTTCTTAGAGGCCGGCACATGCTGGATGTCAATGTCCATAGATGTGATGTGCATGCGGCCATTGTCCATAGAGTGTGCCCTGAGATAGTACCTGCTGACCAACATGGAGGTTCTCTGGATCAAGTAGTGACCTGAAACTGCCAGGCACCTGCTCTGATTTCCATGTCAAATTTTTGTGAAGTCGAGCTTGTTTGGCGCATTTAATAAGATAGGAAGCTAAATATTCATGAGCCAAGATGTGTTAACAAGGTGCTTATTAAGCAATAATCCCCCTTAATTGGCAAGTCTCTACTGCCTGGTGAGAAACTCGTCCTGTTGCTTCTCAAAAACTTAAAAGATCAAGATACTTCTGACATCGAGCCTCGATGAACTTCTTGTCCAATTCTGCCACAAATCTCATCAGACCCAGTTGTAGTATGGCGCACAACCTCTACATCGCCGAGGCCGGGCGCCAACTCTCTGACTCCTCCTCCTACCGCCCCCTGGATCATGACCCCACCCCTGAGCACCAAACCATCATCTCCCAAACCATCCACAACCTCATCACCTCAGGTGACCTCCCACCCACCGCCTCCAACCTCATCGTTCCCCAACCCCACACCGCCTGCTTCTATCTCCTTCCCAAAATCCACAAACCTGAATGCCCTGGTCGACCCATCGTCTCCACCTGCTCCTGCCCCACCGAACTCATCTCCACTTACCTAGACTCCATTTTCACCCCCTTGGTCCAGGAACTCCCTACCTATGTCCGTGACACCACCCACGCCCTCCACCTCCTCCAGAACTTCCAATTCCCCGGTCCCCAACACCTCATTTTTACTATGGACGTCCAGTGCCTATACACCTGTATTCCCCATGCAGATGACCTAAAGGCCCTCCGCTTCTTCCTGTCCCACAGACCTGACCAAACCCCCTCCACTGACACCCTCATCCGCTTAGCCGAACTCGTTCTCACCCTCAACAACTCCTCTTTCAATTCCTCCCACTTCCTACAGACAAAGGGGGTGGACATGGGTACCCGCATGGGCCCAAGCTACGCCTGCCTCTTTGTAGGTTACGTGGAACAATCCCTCTTCCGTACCTACACTGGCCCTAAACCCCACCTCTTCCTCCGTTACATTGATGACTGCATCGGCGCCGCCTCGTGCTCCCACGAGGAGCTCGAACAGTTCATCCACTTCACCAACACCTTCCACCCCAACCTTAAGTTCATCTGTACCATCTCTAACACCTCTCCCCCCTTCCTGGACCTCTCTGTCTCCATCTCGGGTAACTGCCTAGAAACCGATATCCATTTCAAGCCCACCGACTCCCACAGCTACCTAGAATACATCTCCTCCCACCCACTTTCCTGCAAAAATGCCATCCCCTATTCCCAATTACTTCTCCTCCGCCGCATCTGCTCCCAGGATGAGGCATTCCACTCCTGTACATCTCAGATGTCCTCATTCTTCAAGGACCACAACTTTCCCCCGCAGTGGTCGAGAACGCCCTTGACCGTGTCTCCCGCATTTCCCACAACTCATCACTCACACCCCGTCCCTGCAATAATAACCAAAAAAGAATCCCCCTCATCCTCATGTACCACCCCACCAACCTCCGGATCCAACGCATCATCCTCCGACACTTCTGCCATCTGCAATCCGACTCCACCACCAAAGACATTTTTCCCTCCCCACGCTTGTCTGCTTTCTGGAGGGACCACTCTCTCCGTGACTCCCTTGTCCACTCCACACTCCCGTCCAGCCCCACCACACCCAGCACTTTTCCCAGCAACTGCGGGAAGTGCTACACCTGCCCCCACACCTCCTCCCTCACCCAAATCCCAGGCCCCAAGAAGACTTTCCACATCAAGCAGATATTCACCTGCACATCTGCCAATGTGGTATACTGCATCCGTTGTACCCGTTGTGGCCTCCTCTACATCGGGGAAACCAAGCGGAGGCTTGGGGACCGCTTTGCAGAACACCTGCGCTCAGTTCGCAACAAACAATTGCACCTCCCAGTCGCGAACCATTTCAACTCCCCCTCCCATTCCTCAGATGACATGTCCATCCTGGGCCTCCTGCAATGCCACAATGATGCCACCCGAAGGCTGCAGGAACAGCAAATCATATTCAGCCTGGGAATCCTGCAGCCCAATGGTATCAATGTGGATTTCACAAGCTTCAAAATCTCCCCTCCCCCAACCGCATCCCAAAACCAGCCCAGCTCGTCCCTGCCTCCCTAACCTGTTCTTCCGCTCACCTATCCCCTCCTCCCACCCCAAGCCACACCCCTAGCTCCTATCTACAAACCTCATCCCGCCCCCTTGACCTGTCCGTCCTCCCTGGACTGACCTATCTCCTCCCTACCTCCCCATCTACACTCACCTTTACTGGCTCCATCCCCGCCTCTTTGACTTGTCTGTGTCCTCTCCGCCTGTCCTCTCCTCTATCCATCTTCTATCTGCCCTCCCCTCTCTCCCTATTTATTTCAGAACCCTCTTCCCCTCCCCCATTTCTGAAGAAGGGTCTCGGCCCGAAATGTCAAGCTTTCCTGCTCCTATGATGCTGCTTGGCCTGCTGTGTTCATCCAGCTCCACACCTTGTTATCTCATCAGACCCAATTTGGTTCAGAAACTTATAAGATTCCACTTATACTATTACTCATTGCACATTCTCTGAAATCCAATGTCGGACACGACAAAGTCTGTTATAGTGCAGTAAAACACCAAATTGAACTAATGGTGAATGACAAGAACGTAAACTATTTCATTTCGGAACGTGATACTGGATAGGTTGTTGAACTTGGTAGCACTAAGTGAGGAATTAGCTTTCCTCCTGGATTATTTACTGAGACTCTCCAAATCTTTCGATGTTGACACATTGGCACAGGAAGCGATAAGCATCTGGCTTATCAGTCAGAAGGATCAAAAGTCAGATGTGACTACTACCAGCACTTCCTGTTTCAATGTTAATGCCTAGACAGCACAACTTCAATGCAGTCATCATGTTTTCTTTAGAACAGGTATTATATTTTAGACAGCACGATTTCAATTCAAGTTGATGCCAAGCCTCCTTTCTGTGCTTCTCATTAGAGAGACAGTGGCAAATTAGAGTGCAATTAAGCTGCTCTATACCAGGACTTTCCTGCCAACTTTGCACAGCTGCAGGCAAAAACAAAAGATCAGCATATAAAATCATAGTATAACAAGGACATTTGTCTCAGTTAGAGCTTGTCTGTGGAGCCTGAGATTACTGCTGTTCAAAAAGTGCTTGAAAATTAAACTTTAGCTGATAAATTAAGTTTAAAAGGACCCACTACTTTGCTTCATCCTTTTCTGCCATATCATAGGATCAATGCTGCTCTCGGAGCCCTTTCTGCAAGGAGAGTTTCTTTTTCCATGGGCAGTTAATAGCATTGCAACATTACGACCGCCAGAAATTATCGCTGGAATTTGTCACTGACACCTTCAAGTGCTCGTCAATCTCGTTCACAGTTCCGCCCCTAGTTATGACTCAATTTGCTCTCAATCATTTTGCCATTAAGTATCACCACTGGCAATGAGTGATGTGTGGAGTCTAGACAATATCAGTAAATATAGGACATACATATTTACTATCTTAACAAAAAGTTAGAACTGTTACTGGAACCATCTGTTCATCACCACACACTACAATCCAGCTCAAAGACACTGGCTTATATTGAGACTGAATGAAAAATGTCTCAGTTTTCAATTCTCATGTCCTTGGTAGAATGATTACTGCAAAAATCTTTACGCATTTCTGCAATGTTAATGGTACCGTTTAACATAATTGCAATAGATTCTAATTATGGATTGTTTATTCCAAAAATATGATAAATATGCCAGGTGGGTTCCATTGAAAATCTGAAGTGACTTTACACAAAGCATACTTAAAATGCATACACACTTGTTAATGGTTTAAGCAGAATATTGGCCAAAATTTTTTGCCTATCCCTGTGTTGAGCTTGGTGATGGTAGCGTGAGGTGGAGGGTGGGGGCCACATTTAATTGAGCAGGAAAGGGGCAAATAAACAAATAAACCCCATCACCCTCCTGCCACCACCCCAGTTAAGTCTGTGGCAGGAATACCCACAAAGGAATCTTAGCCTGCCACCAAAAGGACTCAGCGGGGGCCTGTATTGGGTGGCCATCACTCTTCTGTGACATGGTATCTCACAACAGTTCTAGGCATACCAGCACCAACTTCCTTGTGGCACTTCCACTGAGCAGAGCTGTTAGCTTCTGATTGATGGTAATTCTGTCCCTGGAGTCTTTGAACCTCAGGAAAGGCCTGTCATTGGCGGGTCTAGTGCCTGGGTGGCAATCAAGTTGAGGTGCCTCCCAGGAGGTGGTGATGGTCTGGGTCAGAGATTCACTACCAATGCAGTAACCAGACCTGCCTCAGTATAAAATACCACTTCATGAATTTGTTTTGCAATGGGAAGCAGGTATAGAACAGAGTTAGGAACCATACCAAAGGCAGTCATTGAACAGGTAAGTACTGAAACTAGCTGGTTAGAAGTGTTTGTTTACATTTTATGCCCTCTATCCATCACTCCCCGTGCCAACTCACTACCAATTAAGTGCCAAATCATGCACCCACAGCCCTCCATCTGACCCAAACTTCCCGGTAAATTTTCATGTGCAGGTGCCAGGTTGGATTGGGTGGACAAAGTCAGAAGTCACACAACACCAAGTTATAGTCCAACAGGTTTATTTGAACTCTCAAGCTTTCAGGGCATTGCTCTTTTGTCAGTCAAAACTTTGACTGACAAAAGAGCAGCGTTCTGAAAGCTTGTGATTGCAAATAAACCTATTGGACTATAACTTGATGTCATGTGACTTCTGACTTTGTCCATAAGATTATGCATGCTTGGCTTTTCTCTGAGTCCAGGCTTTCAGAGAATGATGATGTGAGGGAAGTTATTTCAACAAATGGAAAGAGGTGTTGACTCTGCTTGATTGACAGCTATCTCAGATGATGTCTTTTTTTGTAATGTCTTTTCTTAATGTCTCAATGTTTATTTGCACAAGGATAACAGCTGTCAAATTCTTGAAGCTTCTCTTGCTGATGGTTTAATGGCTTGCCTGTTCTAGGAAAATGCTTGTTTTCAAAAAAGTGATTCCTTAAAATTAGCTTCAGATTAGCAATAAATAAGGAGAACATCTTTGTTCACAGTTGTGTAGTAAGAACTTCAAGTAAAGGCTCTGTCACATGATTATGAAATTTACAGTTACATTGTAGCATACTCCAGTGGCTCATCTGCATATACTTTAATCCTTATCTCTCCATCTCTCTAATATTATTAACTGAAAACACTTCCTCAACATTGTGGACTGAAAACATCAAATTAAAGGTGTTTCCAACTCCACCATCTCCCCTCAAAGTCTCAGAGATAAAAGGTACTGCAGATGCTGGAGAATCCGAGATAACAAGCATGGGGCTGGATGAACACAGCAGGTCAAGCAGCATCATAGGAGCAGGAAAACTTGACGTTTCGGGCCTAAACCCTTCATCAGAAATCAATTTCTGAT
>JAHRHZ010000251.1:2734602-2745746 GCA_024137785.1 Ginglymostoma cirratum
TTTACATTGAAATATTCATGGCTTAACAGGAAGTTGAGATATCTAATTCCACTAACGTAGATGCCTCTTCATATATAGAGATAGTAGGAACTGCAGATGCTGGAGAATCTGAGATAACAAGGTGCACAGCTGGGTGAACACAGCAAGCCAAGCAGCATCAGAGGAGCAGGAAAGCTGACGCTTCGGGCCTCGACCCTTTTTCAGAAAAGACCATTTTTCTGAAAAAGGGTCTTTTCTGGATAAGGGTCCAGACCCGAAACGTCAGCTTTCCTGCTCCTCTGATGCTGCTTGGCCTGTTGTGTTCATCCAGCTCTACATCTTGTTGCGTCTTCATATCTCTGTTTGTGGGCTGCTGATGGAGACTGTTAGCATTCTGTCAATTACAGAACAAAGGATCAAACTTATCATAGAATCTCTATTGTGTGCAAGCAGGCCATTCAGCCCTTCGTGTCCACGCAGACCCTCTGAAGCGCATCCCACCCAGACCTACGCCTTTTCCTACCGCTGTAACCCTGCATGCCCTATGGCCAATCAACCTAACCCGCCCATCTTTGAGCTATGTGAAGAAACTGAAGTGCCCAGCAGAAACTCACATTGACACAGGGAGAAAGTGCAAACTCTACACAGACAGTCACCAGAGGATGGGATCACATCTGGGTCCCTGGTGCCGCGAGGCAGTCGTGCTGAAAAATGAGCCACCGTGCTACCCCTAAGCTTGATATGTTTTGGGGGGGAAAAGAGTATAGATTTTGTTTCAGTTTAGGATCTTACTCTCAATTTTCTTTTACTTTTACAAGAATGTTGCTCACAAGTCTTTGCTAAATAAACACATTAATCTTTACAATGTAGTTGGATCTGCTGCTATAAAACTGTTTTGAGGATTTCTTGCCTGTTTTGACCATTGAGAGGCTGGAGACACCTTATTAAAACTGATGGTTTGGAGCTCACTAATGGTAAACATGTTGTGAAAAAATTTGAAAGAAAGGCCATTTTACCTCTTACCCTTCTTCTATTTTTTTATTACGACTTAAATTTAAGCCTACTTTTAATTTCATTAAATACATATTGCAGGTAATAACATTTTACAAGAGACATCCAACTGTAATTTGAACCCTATCTAGTGCCTAGATGGCAAACAAGGAGGTCTATCTTCCCAGAAAAAAGTGACACACTGGGTCCAAGTTGCATCATCAACATGGTAACCAAAACCGTTTGGGATGCATATTTGGTACAAAGGAGTAACATACTCCAGCTATTTCCACAAATAAGACAAGCAATGTTCAGCAGGGATCTGCCACGATGGAGGGATCTAAAAAAAATTTTGCCAAGAATTGGGTGAAGGAGTAAAGAGTTGCTTGGGTAGATAATACCCAAATTAGGAAATTCATACGTTGTGTAGGTTGGGGTATAATGTTTGCAAGATATTGGCAGAACAAGTATGTGGACAAAACCATTGTAGATAGAGCTCATTGTACAGACATCTGAGCACATCTACTTGAGAATACGGGAAGTATAATGAACATATTTTCTTCATGGGAAGAGTCAAAGAGTTCTGTCGGATCAAAGGGATTTAAAGACCAATGTCGCAACTCCGATGATAATCTGAAAAAACTAAACTTATCAAATGAGGACAACAGAAGATACTAATGGTTGAGATTTAACATTCCCTAACTTTTACTTTAACAGTGAAACCAAAATTAACAAATTATAAAAGAATTAACAGGCAAATTACATTTAATTCAAACTAAACATTACAGTTTAAAAAAGCAATACAACAAAAACAGATTTCACTATTTTACTACCTGTCCCTTTATTATGTATGGCTCCATGTGTAATGAAAAAGCTGGCAGCTCTCTGAAGTGGAACATCCTGTCTGAGGGATGAATAATCCCGACTGCAGCCTCATAATGACTGTTAAATAGGGTGGCACAATGGCTCAATGGTTAGCACAGTACTAGAGATCCGGTTTCGATTTCAGTCCTGGGTGACTGACTACGTGGTGTTTGCACATTCTCCCCATGTCAGCGTGGGTTTCTGCTGGACGCTCCAGTTTCTTCCCACAGCTCAAAGATGGGCAGATTAGGTGGATTTGTCCCACTACATTTCCAATAGTGTCCAGGGGTGTGCAGACTACATGAATTAGCCATGGGAAATGCAGGGTTACAGGGATTGAGTAAAGGGGTGGGTCTGGTTGGGATGTTCTTCGGAGGATCAGTGTGAATTTGATGGGCCTAATGGCCTGTTTCCTGCCTGTAGGGTTTCTATGATGATTCCATGTCAGTGGGGTAGTTATTCTTCCAGTGAGTAGGTTTCCCACCAACTGTTAGCCAAGATCACAGTACCCCTAAAATTCAGTCTATAGGCACGGAGACCCAAGTCAGTACACACAACAGCTTAGACACATTTTCCTCTTTGTTCTCGCAAACAATGGACATTGCCAAATTTCAGTTTTGTATTTTTCATATTGTTTAACTGAATCTGGATAAGATGATACGTAAGCCTGGTACGGCCACATCTGGAGTATTGTGTCCAATTCTAGTCACCTCATTACAGGAAAGATGTGGAAGCATTGGAAAAGGTGCAGAGGAGATTTACCAGGATGTTGCATGGAATGGAGGGAAGGTCTTACGAGGAAAGGTTGAGAGAGCTAGGGCTTTTCTCTTTAGAACGACGAAGGATGAGAGGTGGCTTGATAGAGGTGAACAAAATGATCAGAGGTATAGATAGAGTAGGCAGCCAGAGTGATTTTCCTCAGGTGGAGGTAGCTTTTACGAGGGGACATAGTTTTAAAGTGAAAGGAGGTAGATAATAGAGGAGACATCAGAGGTAGGTTCTTTTCTCAGAGCGTGGTAGGGGCGTAGAATGCATTGCCGGAGAGGGTAGTGGAGTCTGCCTCATTAGGGACATTTAAGCGGCTATTAGATGGGCATATGGATGATAGTATAAGGTAAAGGTGGAGGTTAGATAGACCTTAGGTTTTGAGTAAAAGTTCGGCACAACATCTTGGGCCGAAGGGCCTGTACTGAGCTGTACTGTTCTATCTTCTAGGTTCTATGTTCTATGTAAAGTCAAAGCATCAGGGTTGCATTTTAAGGGTTCCTAAGGTCTTGCGACTTGTTTGTTCTGCTTTATCCCAGAATTAATAACATCATGGACTGTTGGCATTTCCCTGATCTGGCTTCTGGGCAATGTCTACTCTGAATGGGAACTCAATGAGTAAGTCCTGTCATTTGGATAGCCTTTGGGTTTCTTTCTATTCTTCATCAAAGAAGCCAGGCACCAAGCTGTCCTTGGGGCTTCCTTTAGTGCTAGTTTCACAGCTTATACTTTTCAAAACGGACTGAATGTTTCTATTCAGGTTCTAATCGCTGATCTCCACCTTTTTCAACTTCTGCGTACTTTTTAATGTCCAAATATTTGTTTTAAAGAAAGCAGTTTTTAATCTAACAGCCATTTAAATTGTGCCCTACAATAACTGAATTTGTTAAAATTCAGGAACATTTTTAGCCATTAGTTGCTTTCTATGATCTGGACATTTGTATTTTTTTCTTTTCTAGAAGATGCAGATTTAACCCTGCCTCTTTTTGAGCCGGCAGTTTACTTTTCTGCTAAATATAATCCTCTTTAGCTGTTTTAAGAATTTAAATGAGTTTATTTCAATGCTTTGGTAAGAAACATTGATAATCTTCTTTATTTAGTTAACAATTTTTATCCATATTTTTGTTTTTCCTCAACTCACTGAGCTCTTTTCAGTTCAGCTTTGTCAACTGCTGCCCTTTCTTTTCCTGAAATTCTAATTTGCATTAAAGATTAGGCAAGCTAAATTAGCCAAAATGATGAATTCATACAATATATTCAGGACTGTTTCTTAGAACAATAAGGTTTGGAACTAGTCAAGAAATTTTAGATTTGATAATTTAATGTAATAACAGGATGAATTAATTACTTCATGGTAAAGAATTCTCTTGGTAAGAATAGCCATAACATGATAGAATTTCACGTTCAGTTCCAAGGTGATAAATTTGGCACTGAAGCTAGTATCATTCACTTGAATAAAAGCAGTTACAAGGTTATACAAGAGTTGGCTAAAGTGGTATTGGAAAATAAATTATAAGATTAGGTGGTAAAGAATCAGTAACAGACATTTAACAATCTATTCATGAAAGATGTGAACAGACTTTTTCATTTACAAGGGAGTCAAGAAGACAGGAAAGTGGAGCTGAGGCCACACTGAAATCAGCTACGATAATATTGAGCAAATTCAATGGACTGAATGACATACTATACTTATTATCTTAAATGCTGTGTCTAGGATTTACTGAAATTGCCAAGGTTTTTTTTAAAGTAACATGAAACTGAATAGAAAGCCAATTTGATAGCTATTGCATGACAAGTACCCGGTACAAGTTCATATCCAAGAATATAACCTCTGATAAGTTTTTAATCATTTCATGCTGGAAGAAGTAGAGCTACAGAAGCTGGTAGCTCAGAAGGATCATTAGCCACCATTTACATCACCTCCAGTGAGATACCACCACCAGCCACATATTCCCCTCCCCTCACTTGTCCGCTTTTCACAGGGACACTGGGACACACTGGTCCACTCTTCCTTCACTCCCAACAACCCCCACAGCCCCACGGCACCTTCCCCTGCAATCATCAAAGGTGTAACACCTACCCATTTATCTGCTCCCTCCACAGTGTCCAAGGGCCCAAACATACCTTCCAGGTGAAGCAGCATTTTACCTGTACTTCACACAATCTAGTCTACGGCATTCGCTGCTCACGATGTGGGCTCTTCTACATTGGGGAAACGAAGCATAGACTGTGACCGCTTTGCAGAACACTATACCCCGAAACATTAACTCTGATTTCTTTTCACAGATGTTTCCAGACCTGCTGAGCTTTTCCAGCAGTCTCTAATTTTGTTTCTGATTTACAGCATCTGCAGGTCTTTTAGTTTTTATTTACCTGAGAAACAGTGCTGTAAAACAGAAGCAGGGCAATTGACCATTTGCTTAAATAAGGAGACAGATAATATATGACATAATTGTAGTTTGCAAGTAGATACCACAGTTTGTATGAAAGACAATACATTTTAAAGAGAATTCACAAAGTATTAAACTTCTTCAATTTCAGTTGCACTGTATGCTGTAAACCTGTAATTTTTGATTGACATTGTTCTTCTGTATATACTTTCAATACTTGTTCATTGTTCCTCTCACAGGATGAAATATACTTTAACTGGCCTCAACAGAAAGTAACTCATTGACCCCAAGAGAGGCCACCCTGATTATAATAGGCTAGGACAAAATCAAGGGAATTGGCAGTGATGAAGCTGAAGGCATTCCCTGAGCTCATGGCTAGTATTGTCATGCTTAAGTTGCATAATGTTGTCGCAAGTGACTGCTACATAAGCACAGACAATTTGAGCAAGATAGCAATATCATGGTGTGACAGTCAAGCTTCAAAGTAGTTTCAGGTTGCACCTTAATATCTTATTCTCTTGTTTTCTAAGAAATGAATGAACAGAATGCAACCACAGACAATGTCTCAGAATCTGCCCACACAACACAGCATCTTGCTGTAGCATTGTCACACCTCTGCCAAACAGTTCCATGTTTGAGGATGTCATTAGCAAGTTTGAGCAGGAAGCTCTGGAAATGTCACGATGCATGGGCAAAGACCTGTTAGTTGCTGAAAGCCTTCTTGCTATAACCAGGGTTTTAAAACTTACAGGGAGTCCTCTCTGAACAGGATTGTTTATATGAGTCACTTCTGTTTGTGCAAACCACGCTGTGAAATCTGAGGAGTTTTGATGACTCCATTAGCTGGATAAAGCTCATCAGCACTGCAATATCTCCCACAGATGCCGCAGAAAATGATGTCACTCCAATTGTAGCAAGGCATCAGTAAAGCAGTTCATAGGTGTCATTGGCCCACCTCTCCTGAATACTCAAAATTCCACTGTAAGGGCCTTCTCTTCATATCTTGTACATAAACAAAAATATTCTTCAGCTTTGAAAATCTAGAACAGCCCACTCTAAGGGAGGTGATGGCCTATTGGTATTGATACTGGACTGTTAACCTAGGTAATGTTCTGAGGACCTGGGTTTGAATCCTACCATGGCAGATGGTGAAATTTAAATACAATTTTTAAAAAAACCATGGAATTGAGAGTCTAATGATGACCATGTATCCATTATTGCTTGTCATAAAAATCCATCCAGTTCATTAATGTCCTTTAGGGAAGGAAAGTGCCACCCCTACCTGGTCTGGCCTACATGTGATTCCAGACCCAGAGCAATATGGTTGAATCTGAACTCACCTCTGGGCAATTAGGGATGGGTGATTAACGCTGGCCAAGCCAGTGATGGTCATATCCGATGAATGAATAAAAATAAAATGATTGGAACATAACCCATAAATAGATTGTGTTTGGTCACCCTTAATTTCACTTTATTAATTCCGAGAATTAGTCTGTTAAAATTAGACATACATAGAAAGCAAAAAAAAAACTTTTCTTTGCCATTCAACTTTGAGATTGATTGAACTTTTATGAAACAAAAATGAATGTCTTAGTTGAACCCAGAAGCGAATCTTTAAATAGTACAAATAAATAATCTCAAAATTAATACAGCCGTTTTAATAACCTGGCAGTAAATAATTACACATTGAATGAAATTTCAGCATACTGCCTCAATTCAAGAAATGCAGACGAAAAACATTGGGAGCAAGAGTTGCTATATTTTGGAAGAATGTTTAAATAGTAAGGTACAAATGAGGTACAGTAATTATGGTACAGAAGGAAGCCATTAGAACCATGAAGTCCATGCTGGCTCTCTGCAGAATCATCCAGTCAGTTCACTTTCACCGCGCCATTGCCATAACCCTGCAAGTTTATTTGCCTTAAGTGCCATCCAGTATGCTTTTCAAATTATTGATTATTCCTGCTTTCAACACTCCCCATTGAAGCCTAGGTCATTACTATGTTCACTGTGTAAAAACATCTTCTTCACATCCTCCTGGTTCTCATTCTGTCAGCTCATGGCCAAAAGCTCTTCTTTGTCGACCTTATGCAAAAGCTGTGATATCTTTTAATACTTCTTCAAATGTTCCCTCAATCTCTTATTCTCAGCTTTTTAAAATCATCTTTGTCACTAAAATCCCTGAGTTCTGAAGCCATTCTGATTAATCTTGTATGATCCCTCTCAAGGATCTTCCCATGCTTCTCAACGTATAGTGATGAGAACTGAACACAACACTCTGGTTCTTACTAAGTCTAGCTTTGGCCTTTAGAGGTTAAAAAGTTCAGCATAACTTCCTCGATTTTGTTTGTTTTTATTCACCTGTGGGTCTTGGGCATCACTGATTGGGCCAGCATTTATTGCCCGATCTCAGTTGCCTTTGAGAAGGTAACGGTGAGCTACTTTCTTGAACTGCTGCAATTCACATGTTGTAGATTGACCCACAATGCCCTTAAGGAGGAAATTCCAGGATTTTGAACCAGTGACACAGTGCTGATATATTTCCAAGTCAGGATGGTGAGTGCCTTGGAGGGGAAACTTGCAGACGGTGGTGTTCCCATGCATCTGCTTCACTTCTAGATGGAAGTAGTGGTGGGTTTGGAAGGTGCTGTTTAAGGATCTTTGGTGAATTTCTGCAACACATCTCATAGATAATACACACTGCTGCAACTGAGCAAAGGTGGTGGAGGTAGTGGATGCTTGTGAATATAATGTCAATCATGTGTGCTTATATGGTGAATCTAATTAATTTCCCAGTCAGTTGTAACCCCCACGGTGCTGACAGTTGTGGGGGGACGCGGGTGTGGGGGTTCAATTACAGCAACATCTTTTTGCATATACTATTATGTGTTCAGTAACCCAAATTATAAAACTCAAGATCAATACATGTTTTCCTGACCATTTTCTCATATGCAATGCAACCTTCAACAATCTATGCACAAAACGTCAACTTGCTGTAGCCTTGCACATTTGTTTTAAAACTGAGCCACAAAAGCCAATTGCCTTTTCTATCCTTTCTGCCAAAGGAGCAATTCACATATCACACATGTTTATTTCCTGTGGCTATGTGCTATTTTCACTTTCAGATTGGGATCCAAATCCCTTCTGACAGTCTGCCACTATGCTCTCCGACCACCATAACTACCTTCACTTTCCTGAGCAACATGGAATGCAAGCTATCTAAATGAGGCTAGATATCCATCCTATGCATACAGTTATAGATATTAAAAATGGTAGTAGACCACTCAGACTCTTGATTCTACTAGGCCATTCAATAAGACTATGGCTGTTCTTATTACTTCACATTTCTGCCTACGCCAGAAGACATTTATCCGTTTTCATATTGAATGTTTTCTATCTCTGTGTTAAAAGTATTTTGCTTCCTTCACCTTTTGAGGAAGAGATTTCCAAGGTAGATGGACCTCTATGAGGAGAAAAAGTCTCCCTATATCTGTCTGAAATGAGTAAATCACTTTATCTATTTTTATATATGGCCCATATTTCTAGATTCTCCCACGAATGGGGACATCTTTTCCATAGGAGATAGCAAGAACTGCAGATGCTGGAGTCAGAGTCAATACAAGTGTGCAGGTGGAGGAACACAGCAGGTCAGGCAGCATCAGAGGAGCAGGCAAGTCAACGTTTCAGGTTTACACCCATCATTTTGGCATGAGTCCAGCTCCACACTGTATCAACATCTTTTCCATATCTACGCTATAATGATCCCTCAAGGACCTTGTATGTTTTAATCAATCAGTTACTCTCTCAAACTCCAGTGAACACAAGTCTAACCTGTTCAACATTCCCTCATAAGGCAACCCAACCATTCAAGATATTAGTATTATAAACCTTCGTTGAACCACCTCCAATATATTCATATGTTCCTGAGACAACAGCAATACTAATTACAATACCACAGACATGGTCTCACCAATGTCCTTTATAACTGATGCATAAATCTCTCTACTTTGTATTCAATTCCCTTTGCAATAAACAATGACATTTGTTTAGCTTATGTAATCACTTGCTGCAACTGCAGAATAACCTTTTGAGCATCATGCACCAGTACACGCAGATCACTGTGCACCTTACAGCTCTGCAGTCTCTCACCATTTAGATAATACGCTTTTTTTCACACCTGCCAAAATGGACAAGTTTAAATTTTCATAAATTATACACCATTTGCCAATTCTTACCCACTCCCTTAAACTATCTACATCCGTGTGTAGCATCCATATCTCATCTTCATGACTTACTTTCTTACCTGTCTTTATTCTAGCAGCAAATTTAACAATCACACCTTTGATCCTTTCATTCAAACCACAAATAAACTGTAAGAAGTAGAGGCAATGATTCCTATGATGTGACAGTCATTACATCTTGTCACTCAGAAATGATCCATTTATGCCTACTGTTTCCTGGTAGCCAGTCAATCTTCAAGCCAGCATGTTTCCCCCACCCCATGAACATTTATTTTCTGCAACAACCTTTGTGTGGCACCTTATCAAATGCCTTCTGGAAATCTTAGTCCAGTGTATCTTCCAGTTTCCCTTTCTCTAGGACATTTTACTTCCTCAAAGAATTTGATTCCAAGTTTGATTCCACCCTTGGGTGACTGTGAAGCGTTTGCGCATTCTCCCTGTGACTGCGTGGGTTTCCTCGGGGTGCTCCAGTTTCTTCCCACAGTCCAAAGATGTGCAGGCTAGATGGATTGGCCATGCTAAATTGCCTGCAGTGCTCAGAGATGTGTAGATTAGGTGGGTTACAGGGAGATGGGTCGGGGTGGACTTGTTGGGCCAAAAGGCCTGTTTCCACACTGTAGGGATTCTCTGATATCATCTGCCCTTGTCCTTCTGGATGGAAGTGGTTGTGGGTTTGGAAGGTACTGTCCAAGGATCTTTGGTGAATTTCTGCAGTGCATCTTGTACATAGTACATACTGCTGCTACTTAGCGTCGATGGTGGAGGGAATGCATGCTTGTGGATTCAATGCCAATCAAGCAGGCTTCTCAATCCCGGATGGTGTCAGGCATCTCGAGTGTTGTTAGGGCTGCACTCATCCAAGCAAGTGGGGAGTGCCTTTGAAGGGCATTAGTGAACCAGATTTAATTTAAGAACTTTATTTAAGTTTATAATACTGGTCTTAAGAAATACGCTACTCTTCCTTAACTGAACGAAAAATTAAATCATATCACAATATTAAAATATAACATTAAAAGAGCCACCCCTCCACTTTTCCCTAGCTCAGTGCAATTTGTATATGTCATGCTATATTCAGATACTAAACTATGTTATCCTGCAGGTATATCTCAGTAAAGACTATCAGATCATTTTAATTTACTTTGATTTGCCTTATCCATTCACCTGTTTCATTTAAACTGCTCTGTGCATTCAGACTGAGTCTGTGGTTTTGTTCTTTTATTATTTTTGTAACCTCTAGCCCTACCCATTGATTTATTCTTAGATTTTTGTTTACAGTCTATCCCTTCCTGTCACAATCTGTTTTTCATTTTTCATATTAATATGTTTCTCATTTGCCTTGCTGTTATTCTTTTATTTACCACATCTACTAAATTTGGCCCGTTGCCCGCACAGTATTATTTAAATGAAGAAAAATTGAAGAAAACTGCAACACAGAGGGACGTAGGGTTACTTGTGCACAAAACACCAAGCAAGCACACAGGTGCAGCAGATAAGCAGGAAGGCTAATGGAATTTTGGCCTTATTTCAAAGGGGTAAGGAGTAGAAATATAGAAGATATGACTAGGAGCAAGCTATTCATCCCCTTGAACCTGTTCCTCCATCAAAATAATCATGGCTATTATAGAGCTCAATAACCTAATCCCCCAACCCCACCCGATATCCACTGATCCCTTTAGCCACAAGGGCTATATCTACCTCCTCCTTGAAAACACGATGTTTTGACCTCAACCACTTTCTGTGGATATGAACCCCACAGGCTGTCCACTCTCAGCGAAAAAATTTCTCCTCATCTCAGTCCTCAAAGATCTACCTCTTATCCTTAAACTATGACTCTGGTTCCATTTTGCATATAAACTGTCTGGTCCTATTAGAAGCATGGGGCTGGATGAACACAGCAGGTCAAGCAGCATCATAG